>JAWQFJ010012595.1:0-10000 GCA_034096865.1 Theodoxus fluviatilis | reverse complement strand
AGGTTTTTCATTTGGTCACCCCTGAGATGGTCTGCAAAGCGTTAGTTCTCCTAAGAAAATCCTCTTTAACAGAAATTTGTCCACCATGTGGACAAGGTTGCCTGCCGAGATCCAGCTGTGTCACGTGGAACATTGAAAAAATAATTCTACAACTATACCACGCTCGTGTGTATACATGCACACACACGCATGCACATACATACACACACACACAAACACACACACACACACACACACACACACACACACACACACTAAAAACCACACACACACTAAAACACGCACTCACACAAACACACATACACACACACACACTTAAAAAAACACACACACACATACTAAAACACACACACACTAAAACACAAAACACACACACACACACACACACTAACACACACACACACACACACACACACACACACACACACACACAAACACACACACACACACACACAAAACACACACACACACACACACACACACTAAAACACACACACACACACACACACACAAACACACACACACACACACACACACACTACAAACACACACACACACACACTAAAACACACACACACACACACACAAACACACATACACACACACACACTTAAAAAAACACACACACACACACATACTAACACACACACACACACACACACTAAAATACACACACACACACACACACACACTAACACACACACACACACACACACACACACACTAAAACACACACACACAAACACACACAAACACACACACACACACACACACACACACACACACACACACACACACACACACACACACACACACACACACACACAAAATCTCTCAGCTTATGCGTCCTTCCAGTTCAGTGAACGGGATAACTACAATGTCGCACTAAGAAATATGTATTGATAATCCGGATTTCTCTCGTCTCAGGGTTTGAGCCACAGCACTGCGCTTTGCACACAATTAAATGCCAAAGCTTGTTCGCCTAAACCCGCCTGTCAAAAGACGGGTTTCAATGGGCGAGTAGAAGTTGAGGAACTGACTCTACTCGTCTATTGAAACCTTATCTAACGACAGGTGCTTGATTATGAGCGGTGCGCAGTGTCGGTGGTTCAATCCTGGGGTTGGGATAAATCTGGGTTATTCATATCGTGCGATTCCCCAACGGCTGCTACCGTGTGTCATTACCCTGTGTTGTAACCCTGTGTATGCGTCTATGCCCATGTCTTCAAACCTTCATTTTCGCCATGCTGTGGTATTTCACGTCGATGCAATTACTCCCTCAGTTCTGTCTAGTGCCAGCTTTGTTATATATAAAAAACCTCTAACTGATTTTCCTGTCGGAAGCAGACCTACCTTTCCAGCACCGCCCTCGAGAAGCTGAGGACAAGAACGCCCTTCAGGCTATGAGACGTGAAAGTGACTGGGCCTTCGCTACAATGCTCTTGGGCCCAACTCTACCACCAGTCATTGATAACGGCGCTCTGGCAGGGAACAAGAACCGATCAGCCTACATGTCTGACCTGCATTGTTATGTGCTAAGTAGGCACATCGATTCCTGCAATTGACCGTACGTCAAGCAAAGCAGACAAGTCTGCTGCCACACAGGCCGTGGCTCACAATGGCGGAGATTCAATGTAGTGCTTCCTGAGGCACGCTGGTGTTGGAAATAGACCGTTTCGTTATTGTGCTGGCTCACTCAGGCATCCTAAGTGTTGCCCTCCAATCAGAGATTTGAAAGGTGTTGCGGCCTCTTTAGCCTGATGGGAGTGTTAATTACTCCAGTTCCTGGAGACAAACGTGCATGCGCGTGTACTTAGTAACAAAGCACTGCCCACGCTTTGACAGGTAATCACCGATGCGATGAGTCCCAAGCGTGTATCATGGGTAATGAAGACTCAAGGTACACGATTAACAAGACAACTTATCTATGCTGGAAAAAAGAAAGTGTTGAGAGCCAAAAAAGTGTTCAAGTGAAAGAGAGATAGCGCGTCTTAAATTTTTCCCACAACAAAGAACGTTACTTTGCATCTGTATTCTTTTGCAACCAGTGCGAACAATACTATACTTAACCCGACAAATAGGCGCGGCTTTACAGCACGGAATAATTCGGAAACGATCCTGTTAGAAAGCTTTTCAGGCCATAAATTCATTAATTTATTTATTTCACACACATGCGCGCACGCACGCGAACACACACACACACACACACACACACACACACACACACACACACACACACACACACACACACACACACACCATTTTTTTCTCTCGAAGAACAGAAACTTTCTAACACAAACTTACGATTTTTTCTTCGTTTTCCCAGTTTGTAAGACGTGATATTAATATTTTCATTTTGTTCTTCATTTCTTTTTCCGTTGTCGACACCAACGACAGCATACAGATGTCACATTACATGCAGCTGTCTTTATTTCACTGACTGACACCGCCAGCATGTGTTACATGGCGAACCAGTCGTACCACACATTGAAGCTCAGCCTCGTACTTAAATAGGTGGACCATTTCTTACATGTATATGGAAGACAAGTGCTCGTGTATTCATGCGTATGTGTCTGAGATCATGAGCGTGTGCTTGCACGTGACTACACTTTATGCATGGATCCGTAACTGAGTGAGAGACAGGGGTAATGCAAGAAAAAAATGGATGTACAGAAACACAATGTAATGTTAGAAGACAATATGTTAAAACTGTATAGAGCCTCTTCGTGTACTACCTAGGACAATGTATTTGATCAAACTGGGTGACATCTCACATTTTCATCATAGTGTTTATTGAATGTAGAAGACGATTAGGGGCAGATTAACACGAGAACACGCGCACGCATGCAAGCACGCATGCACACACACACATACACACACACATACACACACAATTCCAGTAAAATTACTTTTGATATACGTGTAGCACGAAATGGAAAATAATTAGACATTCTAATTTATACGGTTTTCATCAGTAGTTTCTTTGGCTTTAATAGCTTAGCGGTGAATAGAGTTTTTGAGACTGCATTGTAGTTTCGAGTGCACCTATTGCAGTGATTGCCTGCCCTCCTACCAGACCGCCAGATTGGAATATTCTGGAAGCACGTCTATGCTCTGCATTGACGTGAATGACGTTTTTCATTTGCGATCTGTACGTAGTAGCAATTAGAGCAATGAAGACCTCTGTCGTTCAGCCGCAGGAATTTCCGGTGAGTAAGTTCACTAGTAGAGAGGGATTGACGTAACTTTCGTTCGCTTGCATAGTTCCATCACTTCCATTTGCTTCTTCGCTGCACACGCTCTTCAACATCTTTCAATTTCCACGAAATCAGAGAAGATTTACGCTGCGATGGGTGAAAAGGGAAGGAAACAGTGTGGGTTGATTACTTGGAATCAGGGAGAGGGATGGATGCATTGGGGTTGGGGTAGGGCTCGGAGTGGGGGAGGAGAGGGGAGGAGAAAAATAAGAAGAGATGTGAATGGACAAAGCTCGGATGAGTGGTTGGGCGTTTTGAACTGGAGGCTTTTCAGTGGAGGGGGATGGGGTGCAGAGAGAGAACCATGCAAAGTGAATATGAGAGGAGTGAAACCAGGAGAGAAACCAAGTAATTAATCGCGAGAAAATGTTCAAGGAACTTACGCGAAATACAATTGTAGGGAAAACGTATATTTGTGTGATGACTCAAATTGAGTTTTGCATAGACACAAAAAACGGGAGGCCACACTTTCGTAGAATGTTGCCACGTCTCTTGAAGGATCCGAGTCGAATGTGCAATCACTGAGATGCACCTTCACTTATATTAATCAGGCTATCCAAGGTCCTTTAGATTCACAGCTGCACAGTGTCAGGGTTGCTGCTGCAGCACAGGTGTAGAGCCCGCTTATGAGCATTTAATACAGTTTCAAATCACCCTTTGCTCTCTTGTGTTGTGGTGAAGAAAGAAAAAAATGTGACAGAATGAATATATGAAGTTTTACGGCCTATCGGCTTATTCAGGCCATGAAAGGTCATCGATCACAAACATCACCAGAGCTGGTTAGAGGAAAAAGCAAGTTCAGTCTCCATTTCCCCAGTTATGCGCCTCTGTGGAATCACTAAAGGCCTTCGCAATTCCACACACCACACACACACTGACAAAATACCTCCCAATGGCAGAGCGCTACTGAAGCCTTTGCTCCACTATTGCCAGCCGTGATTGGCTGCCACAATGACGCTTGCGAGATTGCCAGGGCAATATCGCCTCATGTACGACGGCCTTTAGAAAGACGCGGTGGGTTCATTTTCAACCACACTTAACGGGAGGTATGGTGAAAAAAAGAACGAAAAAAAAATAAACAAACGAACGAATGAATGAACGAACGAATAAATAGAGTTTTACTGCCGATCAGCCTTTGTAGGCTATGTAAGGCCAACGACCATAAAAATGGTAAGAGCAAGTTAAGACTAAATTTCCCTGAAGTTACTCGTCTCTTTGGAATCGCGTAGGGAGACGCGGTGGGTGTGTTCTCTCCCTCCACCCATAGGGACTTGTGGTTAAAGATGTTAATTTCTTGAGGAGTCGCAATGTCATTGAAGTCTCTGGAAATTCAAAAAGCCTCTGGACTCCCTAAAAAAAGATCATTCACTTCATCCTTGGGTCTGTTTTCGTGTGTGCGTTGCTCTAAGAGACCCTGAAGTGATGACTATGTAATGTAACCATGGGGATAGGACCCGCCTAGACATGACGTGGGCGATGCGCTGTTGTAAATTTCAAAGCGTGAGTAGAACCTGACTCACATCAAGCCCACAAGAAGGGAGGGCATTGCCATAATGTGACTTTTTCATTTTCTTCTGGGAAAGATGACTGAGTCAACTTTGTATCTTTATTCATGCTAATTGATGCTGAGCAGAAGCGATAGGAACTTTCCTGTCTCTTTTGTGTGTGTGATCGCTGCAATCATACGAGAGTTGATGATATAATTGAGACGAAAAAGCAGACAATGTCTAGTTTTGGAAACAGACTTATTACAAAAACTGAGTTGTTGGAGGTTGTGTGTGACTGCAGCGATCACTCATCTGATATACCGGAAACGCCCTCTCCATATCCCTCCGACTAGCATGTCATAGTTTTGGGAAACGCGCCTCGCGATACTGAGTTTTGATGAGCAACAATAAAACGATACAGTCAATGACGCATAGCGCCGTAGTGAGACCGTAACTGCTTCAGCCCATCTAATACGATATAACCAGTCTCGTCTGCCCCGAAGAGCTGCAAGTAGATGCTTGTTGTATTTTGACCCTGTCTGCTTTGTCAGCATTAAGCACAAAGTTGAAGGTTTTGGTGTTGAGATTTTGCGATCTGCATGGATATTTTGAAGGGCCGGCGATCCGCACGATGTATATTTTATTGCGTGCGTGGTGAGTTAAGTTGGATTCCCCTGGCTGCAGAGCGGTGTTTGCTCTCAGGTGAAAAATGGTGAGTGGAGATTAAGGAGAACTGTTTTAATGAGATGTTGATATATTTTGGAGTGTACAGGCAGGGTGGGGCGGGTGAGCGGGGTGGGTGGGGCGGGTGAGCGGGGTGGGTGGGCGCGTGAGCGGGGTAGGTGGGCGGGATGTGGTAGGTGAGCGGGGTGGGGTAGGTGGGCGGGGTGGGTGAGGTGAGCGGGGTGGGTGGGGCGGGTCAGGGGTGATGAGCGGGGTGGGTGGGGCGGGCGGGTGAGCGGGGTGGGTGGGCGGGCGGGTGAGCGGGGTGGGCGGGGGGGCGGGCGCTGAGCGGTGTGGGCGGGGCCGCCGGTGAGCGGGGGGTAAGGTGTGCGGCGGGGGGAGGTAGGTGGAGTGGGGTGGGGTAGGTGGGCGGGTGGGGTGTGGGTGAGGTGGGCGGGGTGAGGTAGGTGAGGAGCGAAAGTAGACACTAGCAGCTTGTTGGTGCTCAGATTAAATACTACGTATACTATAGATGCACCTCGACCACCTCATAGGCTCTACGCAGACCAATGATCTGTAAATGCAACAACCTAAGGAGGCAGTTGGCTGCTAGAATACACAAATGGCTCATATGTATTTGTTGATTACTGTAATTCAGATTTGGTATCCTTAGTATTCTATGTCACAATGTATTGCCGGCTTTTCTGCAATTATTCACGACACAATTCGTTTAATTACAATGCATTACGTCGGACAAAAAAGTGTTAATCCGAACCACCTCCTCTCCCTCTCTCTCTCTGTCTCTGCCCCTGTCTTTGTCTGTGTCTCTCTCTGTCTCTGTCTCTCTCTCTCTCTCTCTCTCTCTCTCTCTCTCTCTCTCTCTCCACACACACAAACATACACACACACACACACACACACACACACACACACACACACACACACACACACACACACACACACATACACACACAGAGTCCTCCTTGCTCCATTTCTCCCCTCCCCCTTATTTCCCCATTCCGACTTTATCCCACCCCCTACCTCCGCTCCAGAATTCACAATGGTCTCCTTTTCCTTCCGAGGGAGGCGATTCAGACATTCAGACATTTAGACGAAAAAATGCGGGTATCAGTCTGTCAAGATAAGGATGCTGCTAACACATTCTTGGCATCACGTACCAGAATCGCATCACAAATAAGTCTCTATATTTATCATAAATGAAACGAAACTCCACAAACACGATAGACCAACGTCACAAGATATATATGTTTTATTACATTCATTTTTTGTCTTCTTAATGTGTGCCATACTACTGGACAGTTTATATATATATATATGATAGGTCAGTAAACTTTGTCATCGATGGTGTTCTGTAATAATGGAAAATGCCAGCATCCATCCACCTGAGGACACCAATAATACCTTACAATATATCATTCTGAGTATGTAGATTCTCTCTCTCTCTCTCTCTCTCTCTCTCTCTCTCTCCCCTTTCTCTCTCTCTCTCTCCCCTTTCTCTCTCTCCCTCTCCCTCTCCCTCTCTTCCTTTCTCTCCCTCTCTCACACACTCACTCACTCCCACCCCCCCCCCCCTCTCTCACTCTCTCTCCTTTCTCTGTCTATCCTCCTCTTCCCACCTCTCTCTCTCCTTCCTCCCTCTCGCTCCCCCCCCCTCTCTCTCTCTCACCCCCCCCTCGATCTCTTTCCCACACCCCTCTCTCTCTCTCCCCCCCTCTCGTCACCCACATCTCTCTCTCTTCCCCCCTCTCTCTCACCCACCTTCCCCCCGCTCTCTCCCCCCACCTCCCCCCCCCCTCGTCTCTCATCTGTCTCATTCTGTCTCTCTCTACTCGCTCTCGCTCTCTCTCTCCATCTCTCCTCTCTCTCTCTCTCTCGTCTCGTCGCCTCTCTTCTCCTCTCTCTCTCTCTCTCCCCCCCCCCCTCTATCTCTCTCTCTCTCTCTCTCTCCTGAATGATCAAGGTACAAATTTGAAGCGAAAAATAGCTTAACTACTAAAGGATATGTGGAAGCTTCATAGTATGAATATGTCTATATACTTTCGTATGTTTGATGCGCAGGTGCTACCTGCACTACTGTATACTGCAGAGGTATGCGGTCTGCAAAGATATGACAGTGTTGAGAAAACACACCTCTTTGCATGAGATTAAGAAATCTAGACAGTAGAACACCTAATTATATGGTATATGGAGAGCTAGGAAGATGCCCTCATTTTTTAAAATCAATTCTATTATTAAAGCTATCAAATATGGGTTAAGACTCGTCAAATTACCAGACAATAGGGTCCCAAAACATGCTTATTGCATGCTTGCATATATGGTGTCTACTAAACTTAACCGGTCAAAACTGATTTAAAGTCCACAAAGGGTTCGTAAAGGAACAAAGTGTTGTCCACAGCCTTAAGCAACGATTACGAGATTGTTCCCAACAGGAATGGCACAATAAAATGGAGAGCGAAAGATTTCGAATGTACAGAGAATGTAAAACAAATGTTTGAACAAGAAAAATATATAGATTACATCAACATTAAGAAATTAATAGATTCCTTAATACGATTCAGATGTAACACAAATGAACTTTTTGTAAACAGAAGATATGCAATAAAGCAGAGACGAAATGTGCTGTCCACTTTGCCACAATGCCCATGAAAAGAAAGAACATTTCTTATTGTACTGTCATAATTTTGAAGACTTAAGGACAAGATACCTAGAACATTTAACAAAGAGAATAGGCTACCTTTATCTCATCGATGGCACATTAAATTAAAAAACAAACCGACAAGTGGCGATGTACATCTATTATGTTTTGCAGAAAGGAAGCCTATAATCAGCACCTCCTCCATAGGGAGTATTTCGAAGAACGGGCACATTCAGTTTAAAACAGCTGCATCGAAGTAACTTCCTTGATGTCCCATCTCTAACACATTGTATTGTACACATGTTAGATGAACCCTTGATATAGGCCGCTGGCCTGAAACAATAAAGTCTGAGGTCTGATCTCTCTCTCCCTCTCTCTCTCTCTCTCTCTCTCTCTCTCTCTCTCTCTCTCTCTCTCTCTCTCTCTCTCTCTTTCTCTCTCTCTCGCTTTCACCCTTTCACTCAATTTGTTCAGTATGGGGGAAAAACAGTTCACAAAATAGCCAGTGTCCATTCTGCCGAGAAAAATAAGACGAATTCACTGTTTGATTTCATGTTGAGTATCTGCATTATTTGAGAGGGAAAGTGTTTCTCAATGTGAGAAGAAAACGTGAACATGTTTGATGAAAGGAATATATATCAAGATTACAAGAGAGAAACAAAACTGGAAGATGTGGATTTAAACGTTCCTGTGCATAGGAACTTAAGCAGGAAGACAACATTTCGCATGCACGTGGCTATAATTTACAACTCCGTCATTATCTGTGTCGAAATGAATGTGTCTTGTGAACTGTTTTCACCCCCATACGGAACAAATTGAGTGAGAGAGTGAAAGTGGGAGAACGAACGAATGAACGAACGAACAAACGAACTTTATTTTACAAGGGTAGTGAATTAGGCAGTAGTGCCTTTCTTACATTCAGGCCTTGAGGCAAAAATATTCAAATGTGGTGTGAGAGAGAGAGAGAGAGAGAGAGAGAGAGAGAGAGAGAGAGAGAGAGAGAGAGAGAGAGAGGGGGGGGAAAGGGGGAGGAAGGGAAGAGAGAATGAGAGTAAGAGGGTTGATGGGTGGGAGAGAGAGGGTGGAGGGAGAGGGAGGGAGGGAGGAGGGGAGGAGGGAAGAGGGAGGGGGGAGAGAGAGAGGGGGTGGAGAGAGAGATGAGAGGAGAGAGAGGAGAGAGGAGAAGAGAGAGAGAGAGGGAGGGAGAGGGAGGAGGAGAGAGAGGAGAGAGGGAGGGAGGGAGGGAGGAGAGAGAGAAGAGAGAGAGAGAGAGAGAGAGAGAGAGAGAGATAGAGAGAGAGTCAGTATAATTATCACATGAATTATACATGTACAATTTCTTAAACATACTAAAATGGGTAGATAGAGTACCAGAGAAGCAAAATTTAAATATGGAATTTGAAGTAACTGCAATGACATATACATGTACATAAAAAATGATTTTCTAAACATCCAAATGTTAAAAACAAATAACATACATGTAGGCCAAAGCCTCTTGGTGTACACTCCCTCCCCTACTCCCCCACTCCCAATCAGTCGGAACCCCTCCAATAGTTTAGCCAGGCGTGGCCTGAAGTAAGCATTTGTGAAGAATGGACAATGTAGGATACACACTTAGCTGTTCCCCTGTCTAGACATCAGATGAAAGCGTGGAAAACTGTGTCATAGGATGATGCCTTAGAATAGTGCGAATTTTGTCTTTGAACATAGGCAAAGACTTGATACATTTTATGTCATCAAGCAGTGTATTTCACAGAGCAGCCCCAGAGTAAGATAGGCTCGATTTGAACAAATCGATGCGAGGCTGAGGCAGGAGAAATTTGTCATGTCCTCTGAATGATGACTGCTCAAATAGTTTGGTTAGATATTCTGGTGTTCGGCCATCTTTTACCTTTTTCACAAGCACACACTTATGAGCTGCAGATGTTATGGAGAGG
>JAWQFJ010012594.1:15000-16419 GCA_034096865.1 Theodoxus fluviatilis | reverse complement strand
CAGAGACACACAAACACACACAGCACACACAAGACACACACAACAGACAGCCACTCCACTGATCTTACCCTCAAGATTATCTGGCATGCACACACTTGGAGTTGGATCCTACTCAAGTAGATTTTGGTGGGCTCGGGTACACAACCTTAATGACAATGAAGATTTACACACGGAGACCAACCCATAACAAGCAAACACATCATGGAGAAGTGTTTGGCACTACTTACCAGGGCATTCGAAACCCCCATGCCCACAACATACCACCAACTGACACAATTCACACTGGTGCACACACACCACCATGGCACAACAGGGCAACACATAACACTCCCCAACTAAGTGGCATCACAGATGCCGCAGAACAACTATCAACAGCTCATGGCAAGATCCTGCAACACCACTTCCCAAGCCATCCCCCACCTAGACAAGGCAGGCCCAACCAGCAAAGTCAGTCATCAGGAAATTATCCCTAGTTCCTGCAGCCTTGTCACCCCAGGCAAGATAGCAACCAGGCCAGATAGCACCAGGCCAGGCGGCCAGCCCAGCCCACTCCCTCAAGCAAAAAAAAGTCTAAACAAAACAAGGCCAGCACACCTCTACAATCCTACCTTCCTCCTATACAAGTTCAATTTCAAACCAACATCCCTCTGCCTTATATTATCACTGACAGATACTGACAGTTTAAAAATACCATGGAGTGACTTTCAAATGCATCAGGTATTCAGCTGACTGAGGAAAAAGGCTAGAGGGAGAGAGTGAAGCCCTTACTGTGAGGGATTCCCGCTTCCGTCCACTGGTGAAAAGGTGAAACCCTGTGTTTCAATGGCCACACCTGTCCTCTGTATTTGCTCCTCCACATACCGTAGGGTGCAACCAAATTACCAAGTATGACATTGACATGTCATTGGGAGTCCGTAACATCCCAAATCGGAGATTATCTTGATTTCTATTGAAGGAGTGAAAACCTGCATAACTGCAACACACCTAATTGTTGCTGAATTAGCATGGGCTCACAGACCAGGCAAGTTTATTCAATCCAGGAGAGTTGCAAAATCATGATAGTACTTGTCCCAGTCAGAAGTTCATATAAGTACTAAATCATGCTAAATGTCAGGAAATGTTCAGCGTTTGGGTGAACAATTGACTGGAAAAGCCTGCCTAACTAAATGCAAAAAGACCAATCTTATGAGTAGTGACTGAAGTCTTCGTCTCTCCAAAAAGTCCACTACAGAACATGGAGGGTGAGAAGGATTCCCCACCTGTCCAAGGCCCACCAGGCCAGGTTCAGGTTGTCACCATGGCAACAGCCACAATATTGCTGGCATGGCAGCAATGCATTGACAGCTTGCCAGGCATAATAATAAGATGAAACTCTGCATGCCAGCTGCCCTGTCTGCATCCTGGTGTACTTTAGATACC
>JAWQFJ010012594.1:5000-10000 GCA_034096865.1 Theodoxus fluviatilis | reverse complement strand
AAGAAGCAGGCGCCAGGACAGAGCTGCGAGAAGCAGGCGCCAGGACAGAGCTGAGAGAAGCAGGCGCCAGCACAGAGCTGAGAGAAGCAGGCGCCAGCACAGAGCTGAGAGAAGCAGGCGCCAGGCTAGAGCTGAGAGAAGCAGGCGCCAGGACAGAGCTGAGAGAAGCAGGCGCCAGGACAGAGCTGCGAGAAGCAGGCGCCAGGACAGAGTTGAGAGAAGCAGGCGCCAGGACAGAGCTGCGAGAAGCAGGCGCCAGGACAGAGCTGAGAGAAGCAGGCGCCAGCACAGAGCTGAGAGAAGCAGGCGCCAGGCTAGAGCTGCGAGACGCACGTGACCAGCACAGAGCTGCGAGAAGCAGGCGCCAGGACAGAGCTGCGAGAGGCACGTGACCAGCACAGAGCTGCAAGAAGCAGGCGCCAGGACAGAGCTGCGAGAAGCAGGCGCCAGGACAGAGCTGCGAGACGCACGTGACCAGCACAGAGCTGCGAGAAGCAGGCGCCAGGACAGAGCTGCGAGACGCACGTGACCAGCACAGAGCTGCGAGAAGCAGGCGCCAGGACAGAGCTGAGAGAAGCAGGCGCCAGGACAGAGCTGCGAGAAGCAGGCGCCAGGACAGAGCTGAGAGAAGCAGGCGCCAGCACAGAGCTGCGAGAAGCAGGCGCCAGGACAGAGTTGAGAGAAGCAGGCGCCAGGACAGAGCTGCGAGAAGCAGGCGCCAGCACAGAGCTGCAAGAAGCAGGCGCCAGGACAGAGTTGAGAGAAGCAGGCGCCAGGACAGAGCTGCGAGAAGCAGGCGCCAGGACAGAGCTGCGAGAAGCAGGCGCCAGGACAGAGCTGCGAGAAGCAGGCGCCAGGACAGAGCTGCAAGAAGCAGGCGCCAGGACAGAGTTGAGAGAAGCAGGCGCCAGGACAGAGCTGCAAGAAGCAGGCGCCAGGACAGAGCTGCGAGAAGCACGTGACCAGTACAGAGCTGCGAGAAGCAGGCGCCAGGACAGAGCTGAGAGAAGCAGGCGCCAGGACAGAGCTGCGAGAAGCAGGCGCCAGGACAGAGCTGCGAGAAGCAGGCGCCAGGACAGAGCTGCGAGAAGCACGTGACCAGGACAGAGCTGCGAGAAGCAGGCGCCAGGACAGAGCTGCGAGAAGCACGTGACCAGGACAGAGCTGCGAGAAGCAGGCGCCAGCACAGAGCTGCGAGAAGCAGGCGCCAGGACAGAGCTGAGAGAAGCAGGCGCCAGGACAGAGCTGCGAGAAGCAGGCGCCAGGACAGAGCTGCGAGAAGCAGGCGCCAGCACAGAGCTGCGAGAAGCAGGCGCCAGGACAGAGCTGAGAGAAGCAGGCGCCAGGACAGAGCTGCGAGAAGCAGGCGCCAGGACAGAGCTGAGAGAAGCAGGCGCCAGGACAGAGCTGAGAGAAGCAGGCGCCAGGACAGAGCTGCAAGAAGCAGGCGCCACGACAGAGCGAGCTGTGGCTGACATAGGCAGGCACCCGTGTCTGGCATTCCGTCATGACTGACAGCGGTGTGTGTCATGCTGTCCCACCAGGGTGACTCACTGCAAGTACGGAACATTCGAGGAGGTAGATATCTAGGTCCAAGCAAACATTAATACATTTCAGTGATGAAATGCAGTAACGCTCTCCATAGTCAATGAAAAGCGGATGTTAGTGCTGAGATGGTGGAAGCTTTGCGACTCGCACGCACCACGGATCTATATCTAAATGGATGCACATATTGAGGTCATGGGCTCTTTCAGCCAATTAGAGAGTTCTGCCAGAGGTCAAATCTCAACTGACTGTCTAGCTCACTTCCGGCGAGTCTTTGCAGCAATGTTGATCAGATTGTCACGCAGCTTATTGTGAGTAAAATTAAATTTATTTTAAAGGTTTCTATTGAGTTACAGCTGTGATTAGATGTCTTTGTGTCTCTATCAAGTTTTTCATTAAGTAGGAAGCCCTGCCACAGCATTTTAACCGATTTGTTGCGGTTGTTTTATGGACGCTACACACGTGTAGTGCCTAGTGCCATAGTGGCACAGGTCTCGGGAGTGAACAAGAAAGGGGACTGTTAATTTTCAAGTTAAACACGTTTTTATTAATGTATTGATTGTACTAGTTTTCTTCTTTGTCATTTATGTCTCTCATGTGAGTTACATTTAAGGGGAGACACGGCTGCCTAGGAGTCAAATTTCGCTCAAGAGAGTCACGGAAATGCCCAATTTAGTCCTCGGACGAGCTCGTCGTGACGTCAGCCTAACAGCTGTTATAACGCAGCGATCTGATTGGCTGCCGATTACTCGCGGACTCGTTCTGAGCGAGCTGCGAGGCATCAGGCCGAGGCAATTCCGAAGGCACTCGTGCTAGATGCAAATTGAATGCGCCTCGCTCACACCTGGTCGCGGCAGTTTCATAAATGACAGATCTCGGCATTTCGCAGGAGTTGTACTGCAGCTTTCAATTGCACAATTATTGCCAACGCTTGGCCGTTTTCTTTTCGCAACTGAGTTCTCCGCCATCGAATATCGTAGGTTGAAAACCCCACCGGAAGTGCTCTAGACAGTCAATTGTTGATTGGCCTTGAGAGGAACTAAAATGACCTTGACCTCAAGATGTGCATCCATTTAGATATAGATCCGTGGCGACACCGACAAACGCCAAAGGTGACATCACCACATTCACCTGGTGTCAACATGGTGAGAAGGGCTTTTCTTTCACCTCTGGCCATCCTGGTACACACCACAGAGATGGAGGTACTGTAGAAATACACAGAAATATGCTACCCTCCTACACAACACAGACATGGAGGTACTGTACAAATACACAGAAATATGCTACCCTCCTACACAACACAGACATGGAGGTACTGTACAAATACACAGAAATATGCTACCCTCCTACACAACACAGACATGGAGGTACTGTACAAATACACAGAAATATGCTACCCTCCTACACAACACAGACATGGAGGTACTGTACATATGCACAGAAAAATGCTACCCTCATACACATCACAGACATGGAGGTACTATACAAATACACAGAAATATGCTACCCCCCTACACAACCCAGACATGGAGGTACTGTACAAATACACAGAAATATGCTACCCTCCTACACAACACAGACATGGAGGTACTGTAAAAATACACAGAAATATGCTACCCTCCTACACAACACAGATATGAAGGTACTGTACAAATACACAGAAATATGCTACCCTCCTACACAACACAGACATGGAGGTACTGTACAACACACACACACATACACACACACACACACACACACACACACACACACACACACACACACACACACACACACACACACACACACACACACACACACGCACACACACACACACACGGCCATCAGCCCCCAGCCAGGTCACTGCTGCACAGCTGACCTCCCGTGGCGTGGAGACGTCATCACAGCAGTTTGTAGGTCGCCTTCAGTTCTCGGCACCTTCCTCTGACCTGGACACGGCGCCACCTGACCCAGTTGCCCGGATGATTCAGACCACGCATGCAGGCCCATTCAACTGTTGTTAGTGGCGAGATGAAGTATGACCCTCCACCACACATTCAGACTGACGTTACCTTTTGAAAAAATGCTTAACTCCACATAATGGTCGTAAAACGGAGACATTTCCCTTTCCAACGATGCAAAAAGCTTGGAAACAGGAAGAATAGGGACACAGTTATTTGGAAACAGGAAGAATAGGGACACAGTTATTTGGAAACAGGAAGAATAGGGACACAGTTATTTGGAAACAGGAAGAATAGGGACACAGTTATTTGGAAACAGGAAGAATAGGGACACAGTTATTTGGAAACAGGAAGAATAGGGACACAGTTATTTGGAAACAGGAAGAATAGGGACACAGTTATTTGGAAACAGGAAGAATAGGGACGCGGTTATTTGGAAACAGGAAGAATAGGGACACGGTTATTTGGAAACAGGAAGAATAGGGACACGGTTATTTGGAAACAGGAAGAATAGGGACACAGTTATTTGGAAACAGGAAGAATAGGGACACAGTTATTTGGAAACAGGAAGAATAGGGACACAGTTATTTGGAAACAGGAAGAATAGGGACACAGTTATTTGGAAACAGGAAGAATAGGGACACAGTTATTTGGAAACAGGAAGAATAGGGACACGGTTATTTGGAAACAGGAAGAATAGGGACACGGTTATGAGCTTCTGAAGACTGCTACCCACTGCGATAAAGATTTGAGAATAAGAGCTGCAAAACTTAGACACCTTTCAAAACTGCAACATAGTGTTGTCATCATCCTGATGACTGTTTGAATTGAATGTCAGTTACCAGCTGGACAGCTACAAATGGAAATAACCCAGAAAATATGTATTGGGAGAACATAATAATAGTATTTGACTTTAAAGCGCGTGCCTGATCTGTTTAGGTTTAACAGTCCTGTGCTAACAAAATACCGATTTCTCGACGACATGTTTATTCCTGTTTCGGTAGGAAAAGGTCCCAATTTAGCAGAATAACCAAATACAATGACCCAGGGCCAGGCTCACAAAAAAACGCGATGTCATGGTACAAAGGAATGGATGGAAACTTCAAACCTCTTTATCTCGAAGCTGACACACAACCCCTCTCACTATAATTGGCCTGTATCTTGGAATGAGGTCAGACGATTTCCGTCAAATTTGTACTGGAGGGTCAGGGTCATGACCGCGTGCCCTATTTTCCCTTCCAGCGGAAAATGTGGCCTAGATGGGTTTATGTAAGACTGTAGGCGCCAGCCTGCCTGATGCTCCCTGTCTCTGTCTTGCTGCAGCACCTCTGTGTCTGTCTTGCTGCAGCATCCCTGTGTCTGTCTTGCTGCAGCACCTCTGTGTCTGTCTTGCTGCACAACCTCTGTGTCTGTCTTGCTGCAGCACCTCTGTGTCTGTCTTGCTGCACCTCTGTGTCTGTCTTGCTGCAGCACACCTGTGTCTTGCTGCAGGATACTGTAGTGAATATGCTG
>JAWQFJ010012591.1:0-17806 GCA_034096865.1 Theodoxus fluviatilis | reverse complement strand
GTCTGTCTTCGTCTGTTTGTCTGTCTGTGTGTCTGTCTGTCTGTCTTCCTGCCTGCCTGCCTGCCTGCCTGCCTGTCTGCCTGTCTGTCTGTCTGTCTGTCTGTCTGTCTGTCTGTCTGTCTGTCTGTCTGTCTGTCTGTCTGTCTGTCTGTCTGTCTGTCTGTCTGTCTGTCTGTCTCTCTGCCCTCCCGTCCGTTCGTCCGTCTGTCCGTTCGTATGTCTGTCTGTCCGTCTGTTTATATCTGTCCGTCGGTTTATGTCTGTGTGTCTGTGTGTGTATCTGTGTGTGTGTCTGTGTGTGTGTCTGTCTGCCTGTCCGTCCGTCTGTCTGTCTGTCTGACTGTCTTTCTGGTTGTCTGTCTGTCTGTCTATCTCTGTCTGTGTGTCTGTCTGTCTGTCTGTCTGTCTGTCTGTCTGTCTGTCTGTCTGTCTGTCTGTCTGTCTCTCTCTCTCTCTCTCTCTCTCTCTCTCTCTCTCTCTCTCTCTCTGTGGGTGTGTGTGTTTGTGTGTGTGTGTGTATGTGTGTGTGTATGTGTGTGTGTGTGTGTGTGTGTCTGTCTGTCTGTCCGTCCGTCAGTCTGTTTGTCTGTCTGTCTGTCTGTCTGTCTGTCTGTGCGTCTGTCTGTCTCTCTGTCTCTCTCTCTCTGTCTGTCTGTCTCTCTGTCTGTCTCTCTGTCTGTCTGTGGTGGTGTGTGTTTGTGTGTGTGTGTGTATGTGTGTGTGTATGTGTGTGTGTGTGTGTGTGTCTGTCTGTCTGTCCGTCCGTCAGTCTGTTTGTCTGTCTGTCTGTCTGTCTGTCTCTCTGCCTGCCTGCCTGCCTGCCTGCCTGCCTGCCTGCCTGTCTGTCTGTCTGTCTGTCTGTCTGTCTGTCTGTCTGTCTGTCTGTCTGTCTGTCTGTCTGTCTGTCTGTCTGTCTGTCTGTCTGTCTGTCTGTCTGTCTCTCTGCCCTCCCGTCCGTTTGTCCGTCCGTCCATCCGTTCGTTCGTCTGCCTGTCTGTCCGTCTGTTTATATCTGTCCGTCGGTTTATGTCTGTATGTCTGTGTGTGTATCTGTGTGTGTGTGTGTGTCTGTGTGTGTGTCTATCTGTCTGTCCGTCCGTCCGTCCGTCTGTCTGTCTGACTGTCTTTCTGATTGTCGGTCTGTCTGTCTGTCTGTCTGTCTGTCTGTCTGTCTGTCTGTCTGTCTGTCTGTCTGTCTGTCTGTCTGTCTGTCTGTCTGTCTGTCTGTCTGTCTGTCTGTCTGTCTGTCTGTCTGTCTGTCTGTCTGTCTGTCTGTCTGTCTGTCTGTCTGTGTGACTGCCCGCCTGCCTGCCTGTCTGTCTGTCTGTCTGTCTGTCTGTCTGACTGTCTGTCTGTCTGTCTGTCTGCCTGTCTGTCTGTCTGTCTGTCTGTCTGTCTGTCTGTCTGTCTGTCTGTCTGTCTGTCTGTCTGTCTGTCTGTCTCTCTCTCTCTCTCTCTCTCTCTCTCTCTCTGTGTGCGTGTGTGTGTGCGTGTGTGTGTGTGTGTGTGTGTGTATGTCTGTCTGTCCGTCAGTCTGTCTGTGTGTTTTTCTGTCTGTCTCTCCTCCCGTCCGTCCGTCCATCCGTCCGTCCGTCCGTCCGTCCGTTCGTCTGTCTGTGTGTGTATGTGTGTCTGTGTGTCTGTGTGTCTGTCTGTCTGTCTGTCTGTCTGTCTGTCCGTCTTTTTATATCTGTTTGTGTGTGTCTGTTTGTGTGTGTGTCTTTCTGTCTGTCTGTGTGTCTGTCTGTCTGTCTGTCTTTCTGTCTGTCTGTCTGTCTGTCTGTCTGTCTGTCTGTCTGTCTGTCTGTCTGTCTGTCTGTCTGTCTGTCTGTCTGTCTGTCTGTCTGTCTGTCTGTGTCTGTCTGTCTGTCTGTCTGTCTGTCTGTCTGTCTGTCTGTCTGTCTGTCTGTCTGTCTGTCTGTCTGTCTGTCTGTCCATCTTTTTACATCTGTTTGTGTGTGTGTCTGTCTGTGTGTCTGTCTGTCTGTGTGTCTGTCTGTCTGTCTGTCTGTCTGTCTGTCTCTCTCTCTCTCTCTCTCTCTCTCTCTCTCTCTCTCTCTCCTCTCTCTCTCTCTTCTCTATCTCTCTCTCTCTCTCTCACCGAATTATTTTGTGTACGGGAAACCGGGCAGATACCGTTTATTTGTTAGCAGCACTGTTAAAGTCATAAAATACACCCCAGACTGATGAAAATGTCCACGCAATGGCTGCAGAGACAAGCATATTTTATGTTAGCTAACTCACGTATTCCAGACAATAAAATGTGGTCTTGTACGGTAAAAAATATCCTGTGTAATTCTGTATATGCATATGTTTCGCTGAATGGAGGGGTAAGGAAAGAGGTATGTTTTTTAATGCAACTTCGACAAAGACTGTAGGACTGTTACCGCAAGTTATAGGATACACATAACACTTGCAGTGAAAAGTCTGTGTGGTATTCTACCTCTAAGGATATATTTGGACAAGAAAAATATTTTAGTATTCTCACAATTAAAAAGTTTAGAGACGCATTCATTCGTTTTCGATTGGGAATAAATGATCTTCGAATTAACCAACAGCACAGCCCTAACGAAAGTAGAAGCCTTACTTGTCCATGCTGTAATGAAGTGGAAGACGAGAAACCATTTCTGCTGGATTGTGATATGTATAGACGTCTCAGAGAGAGAGAGAGATATTTCACCGCATGTTCATCCAGGCTTACATAGAGACTGTAGATATATTTTAAAAGGAACGAAAAGTAAATCAAAAAGAGACGTTGCAATGTATGTCTTCTACGCTATAAGACTACGAGAAGAGACAAATTCTAGTACTGCATAAGGATGTTTATCATTTGAAGAAAATCGGTGAATAAGACACGTGTTGATTGGCCCTAAGAGGATGTAAAAATTGGCATCATATCTCTCTCTCTCTCTCTCTCTCTCTCTCTCTCTCTCTCTCTGACTGCGTGAGTAATAGATTACCGCAAAACGATGTATAAAGCTGATGGAATTTAGAAGCACTCTTATAAATGCTATGTATTTTGATTCATTGTGATTCATTCAAATGGGCGGTTGGCCTCCGAATTGTTCAGTTGAGTTAGAGAACTTGCTCTCTCTCTCTCTCTCTCTCTCTCTCTCTCTCTCTCTCTCTCTCTCTCTCTGTGTCTCTCTCTGTCTCTGTCTCTCTCTCTTTCTCTCTCTGTCTCTGTCTCTCTCTCTGTCTCTCTCTTTCTCTGTGTGTCTCTGTCTCTCTCTCTGACTCTCTCTCTATCTCTGTCTGTCTGTCTGTCTCTCTCTCTCTCTCTCTCTCTCTCTCTCTCTCTATATATATATATATATATATATATATATATATCTACCCTACCTCCCTCCAAGTTTGCTGGCTTGCATAGAAAGGAGGCCCCGCGCTTTCGCACACAAAAAAGCTTTACGCGTAGTGAAGCATTTTTGGAGGGCGTCTGAACAATAGGCGACGTGACATGGTAACTATACATTTTCCATGCGCGGAAACAGCAACGCGCATGCGCTGGGCTCTCCTCACACGAGAAAGCCTACGTATGCTATCATTTCCACTGCAGAGCGGGGGACAGAAACAAGCAGTTCCGTTCACGCGAGTATAAGATTTTATCTTTGCATTACGCCAACACGCACAACTCTCGTCCGCTTCGAGCCCGCACACTTGTCTTTTTTTTCCATTGCCCCCAGCACTGTTGTTTGTCAGTCCTGTTCTAAAGGAAACTTACCACTCCACAACCTCTCGCGCTTGCCTTGCCTGATAAGCACCTTATAAACAGCTCATGTGCAACGGAGCTCCTGAGGGTGTCGTCCACATTTAGGAGATACTCTTGTCACGTGGACGTAAGCGGTAAGATTTACACAGTGTCGTAGTACTTGATAACGCTTTCATCTGAATAACTCTACTTCAGAGCCAGGGAACGATTGTGCCCATCGATTGATGTGAATCTGTAAGGTTAAGAGCAATATAATAAGAGACAAAGGTGTGAAAAAGCGAACGACCAATCATTCGTGCAGGTGGTGTAGATGGTAATAAGATGACAGCTCACAGTCTTCCTCGGCCCCCGAGAGAAGAAGAAGAAGAAGAAGAAGAAGAAGAAGAAGAAGAAGAAGAAGAAGAAGAAGAAGAAGAAGGAGGAGGAGGAGGAGGAGGAGGAGGAGGAGGAGGAGGAGGAGGAGGAGGAGGAGGAGGAGGAGGAGGAGGAGGAGGAGGAGGAGGAGGAGGAGGAGGAGGAGGAGGAGGAGGAGGAGGAGGAGGAGGAGGAGAAAAGATCATGTTAGTGGCGGTGGGGAGTGTGTTTAAATGCGTACGTGCGGGCGCGCGTGTGTATAAGTATACGAGTGTGCATGTGCCTATGTCCGTGTGTGTGTGTGTGTGTGTGTGCATGTGTGTGTGTGTGTTTGTTTGTTTGTTTGTTTGTTCGTGTATGTGAGAGAGAGAGAGGCAGGCAGACAGACAGACAGCAGACATAAAACAGACAGACAGACAGACAGACAGACATACGAGCAGGCAGACAGGAAGGCAGGCAGGCACATAGGCAGGCAGGCAGGCAGACAGACGAAATACAGAGACAGAAAGACAGACATGCACATTGTGGGATCGCTCAATGGCAAGCGCATGTCTCTGTTGTGTTGTTTTTTGTATCTGTGTACGTGCATCTTTGCAGTTGTGCGTGCCTGCGCACATGTAGATGCGAGTGTGTGAGTGCATCGCGATACTGAGAACCATGCGTGAATGCAGGAACGTTGCTCGTTCAACACATATGCACTTGCGCGTGTTCGCGATTGTTTGCTTGAATATACATGTATAGTGGCGACGTGAACGAAATGCGAGCATGCTGAGTGTACTCGTGTGCATGAAAGTCCATATGCGTGAGTGTTATCATCAGCGAGCATGAAACCCCCTGTGGGTTGAGGGTAAGAATTAAACCACTGCATCTTTCTTGGCAAATCTCCGAGGGTTAAAAACTATGAAATTGAGACGACTTGCTTTTACTTGAACCAGATCTACGCCCTTCTGGTTGGTGACAAACATAGGCCCATCGCGTCTCCCTTCGCGAGATCAAGCCTCGTCAGCACTCGCTCTTGCCATCCCTAGTGGTTTATATGGTTATTGACCTTGCATGGCCTTGAAAGGCCGACAAGCCGTGAAATGTCCTTCATTCAGTCATTTGAAAAACAGCTTTGGTGATTTTGTAGTCAATAGGCTTACATAGCCAACAGAGGCTGAGACGCCACAAAACTCCATTCACCATCATCAGTGAGCATGGATGTCAGCATTCATCGCATGGATAATTGCAAGTTCATTCACAAACACTGTGAACTTCTTCCAAGACCATCTTTCTTCAACCGCGGCGCTACTGCGCCCTGCCATGAGAAACGCCACACGCACTCTGTTATGCCTATGACTACGATAATCTCCGTATTGGCGCCATTCAGTCTGTGCCACAAACACCACCCTGGTCTGTAGCCTTGGGAACAATCCCTGCGTCATGCTTCAAGAGGGATGCGTTTTTAATGACCATAGCCGTCACTAAATCACGGGGCTCTCTTTAGCCACCGCAGTGCTACTTAAGCCGAAGCCTCAATTCACATTGCTAGAAGTGTTCGAGACGTTCTTTTCCAGGTCATGCACTCGCTCATCTACTCCCCCTTCTCACCCACGCTACAGTCTCACACAGGGCAAAACGTTCTTTTTCTACTCGGCCCATGACAATCCTTGATGCACATTCCACTCTACAGGCGCTGCTCGCGAATGACTGGCGCGGCGCCTGTGCAGTCGACAGAGTGAACGCTCTCACCCTCCACTGAGACGCAATTTAGTTCAAGGCCCTCAAGCTCGCTTTGTCGTCGACGCGGTTTGGAAGAGTCTAAAACTAGAGAAAAGGGTGTTCTGGTCTCTCTCTCTCTCTCTCTCTCTCTCTCTCTCTCTCTCTCTCTCTCTCTCTCTCTCTCTCTCTTCATTGAGCAAGAGATTTACTTAGCGTGCACGAATCTGCGGAAGAAGCTTCATAAATCACTTTGATTTTGACAGATGTGTGTGTCTGCAATGAGTATATTTTGGAGGGGCCTTTACCACCAAGTCAAAAGAAATAGAAAGCACTCGTGTTCGACCAACCCACATTTCCATCAAAGCGAATTCGTTCGTGCTTTGACTTCATTGACATTGCCTGGGCGCTGTTCTGGCTTTCACTACCTTTTTCGTGCAGGCGACCCAAACACTTTTTTCCATGACCTAATTGTGGACGGCAGGGCTCCCAAGGACGGTAAAAGAATACTATGTTTGATGAGAAAAGTGTTCCATCTTTTTTTTCACAGTCGAATTCCTCGCGTTCATAGATCAGACCAAAGACACTATCTAACGGGACCGCCAGCTTCGGTGAATTGCGAGAGAGGTCCCGGACACAGTGATTTGCGGGAACATCACTTCCGGTGAGCCACTATTTTACAATAGCTGCGCTATTCGCTCTCCGATGAAATCTCGCTAACTTATTATATTAATTTGTCAGTCTGAAGAATATTTCTTGATGACAAGTAGGCCTACAGCACCTAAACTTTTGCAATAAGACTAACGGCAACACTGAAAAATCACGCGTACATTCCCACGCTGGTCTGGCAAATGTAAACAAATTGATCGACTATGAATTCTTGCTTCATTACGCTCATAGTGTCTTTGATAACGAAAGTAATACACTACTTTTTTCAGTCTTCGAAATAATTAAATGCAGATACACATGAAAGACACTACTATGTGAAAACACGATTATTACTAGTCCACTGTAGCTTTCATTTTACAGAAAGTGATGTTCCCACGAACGTCAAAACGTCACAGAGAGGCCAAATGACAAATTGCGTCAAAAGTGCAGAAGCTGGCGGTCCCGTTAGATGGTGTCTTTGATCAGATGTACACTTGACAAGCCTGCAAGACTTGCCATTGAGAATTGAAGTCAGATTCGGTGCGTCACAGGGTCCAATCCTGGATACTTTCCCGACTGCGCGGTCGCAGATTTTCTGACTTGAAAGGGTCATCAAAACACGTTGCTGCTGTAGGACCATTCCGCCAAGGCTGCCATGCGCGACGCATCCGATTGTCCTGTCTGTTTGTCCGGCTGGAGCAGAGTCCTCGTGGCTGAAGAGGACTATGCAGGAGTGACAATATCTGTCATCGCAAAGGTCGTATCTGTGTGCGGTCTCTGGTGGGCTGGAGTTGGTGTGCTCCTCTCTGTGTGTCCGCCTGTCTGCTGCTGCGCTCATCAGTTTCTCCTCCACTGTCTTGAGGTGTTAGTTCGGGGTATTTCTCCACCTCGTTGGGTCAACTGCGAGGCCCTCCCAGGACTCTGGGCGATGTTGAGCGCCCTCATGTCCCTCGTGCAGGCATCCCTGTATCGCAACTAGAGGCGACCAGTGGTTTTCCTCCTAGTTGCCAGCTCTCCGTAGAGGATGTATTTTGGTATGCGGCTATCCTTCATGCGATGGACATGACCCAACCAGCGCAGTCTGCGCTGCCTGAGCAGAGTGTACATACTGGGAAGACCTGCATGGAACAGGACCTCCGAGTTGGACACTGTCTCTCCAGGATATGCCCAGAATACGGCAAATACCAATATGTTATGCAAATCAAAACCCTATTCTCGCACACAACAAGGACTTATCGAAAGTCAGCACACATGAGACTCTCCGTCAAATTTTTAATATAGAAAAAAGAGAAGGGGATGGCGGAAGAAATCCACGCTGAGATTTGAAAAAGTGATGCCGAAGTTTTTTTTATAAGTTACTTTGGAACATACATGCGCTTACGATTACGACGTTCAGCCTGTTTTCCTAGCTTTATTTCAGTTTACTGAGCGAGCTAAATCTACTCATAAAATCCAATTCACCTTTCACTTATGACGACTGTCAGCATCACCACGAAGACGGAACACGCTTGATAAAGTAAGATAGAAGCAGCCGGAAACTCACAACATTCACCCAAATGTCTTCAAGGAACGTTATCGCCAGAAACCACTGAGACTGTTTTCTTCAGCTCACTGCAGTAACACAGGAGGAGGGAGATGGGATAGATGGAATACAGTGTTAGTGAACTTGAGTAAGGAAATGATTTCAGAGGCCTGCATACTTTGCATGAATGTTCCGCAAAGAGTTGATGGGAGACCAGTGCAGTTACCGGTTGTATTGTTTAATGCTGTTTTTCTATTTAACCTTTTTGGGTGATAATTTGGTTTCTTGAATGTGAAAAGTAAAAGAACTACAACTATGTCATGGCTGATGATGTATGCGATTTGCCCCTAGCCGTGGCGGAAATGGCATTTTCAGTCTCCAAGCCTGGGCATGGTGTTTTCGAGTGTGCAGCTCTTCACGGCTGAAACGAGTACATGTGATCTTGCCCTCTTCACTCACAGAAAAAGCAAAGGTCGTCTGCAAGTGCATTGGTACCAACTTTGCTTGGTTAGGCCCGCACCGCGAAAGCTTTGCCTGTGAAAGACAGCGTAAAGTATGTAGGCTATGTCTTCGCTCGTTGAAACTCTATCTTTCGTCTGCAGCTCTTGAGCAAGTGCGCAAATCAATGGCCCATTTGCGCATGCCAAGTTGCGAAAGCTGGATGACCACAGCATTCCAGTTGATAAGGGAGTTGCTGATACAACCCACTCTGTGTTGGGACGACACCAGCACTTCTCATTTTCTCCTCATGTATGCCAGGAAACAATACCTGACGGTTGTCGATGGTTGGATTTGCCGATTTTTTCAGTGAAAGGTCCTTTTGAATTCGTTTTGAATTTGTTCTGGAAATAATGCCACCATCCCTTTAAAAATGCACAATACAATTTTCGAGAAAAAGATGTACCGGCACCACACAAATTTCCAATGGACGTAAAATGTGTAAAATCGTTAACTACGAGTTCATCAGTCAAAAGCAAACGGCACATCACTTCACTGGATTTTGATCAAAGAAATTATGTATAGTGGGATTATAAGTTGGACTTCTACGAACATATTTTACAGAATTTCTCTAGGAGGAAAACGATTCGTTCCACAACCTGCTATTACGTAACAAACAACCGGATGCAGATAACCTGTATTTCGAATGTGCGGAGTCGTTCATTACAAGAAGCTTTAGGCTGCTTGAACCACGCAGTATGCATCTGAGCTGCTCAGAAAGGAAACAGGATGTTGTTTGTCTGCCTCAGGTTGGTTGCTTTGCGTGCTTGTCGTCAACTTTGTTTTAAATTTTTAAAGAGCGTAGTGTTAGCATTTGCAACTAATGAGCACAGCATTCTGTTTCCCACATGCAACTGTCGAAAACTTCACCAGGTCAAGAGGATTTAGAATTAAGATTATAACCTTGCGACCTGCCTGCCTACCTGCCTGCCTGCCTGCCTGCCTGCCTGCCTGCCTGCCTGCCTGCCTGCATGCCTGCCTGCCTACCTTTGTGTGTGTTTCATAATGGAGTGGACAAGTCTCTTAATTTGGCAGTATGACTTTAGTCGTTTTGTAAGCTTTTGTGCTCAAAGGAGCTTTAAAAAAGCAGTTTTATCGAAACGATACTTTGCCGTTAAATATCCTCCAGTGCTACATACATGTATAATTAAATTCTCGTCTAAGGTCCAAATATTTGTCTGTTTACCATTTAGCAGAGTTTCGTTTCCGTGTTAGAAAATTGTGAGCTTCCTGGCATCTGAGAGTGGGGTTGCAGTCATGGAAACTGCAGTTATCGTAATATTCTCCTTTCAGGTATGCTGCTCATGTTTTCTGTTGAGGGTGAATTCCCTCTTGTCATTTACTGCTTTTATATAGATTCATAAAACATCGGATTTGAACAGCTGCCACAGCATTCTGTACCATTCTCCGTGGAACTGCCAATTACTATATATTTCGAACTGACTATATTATTGAGAGATGTAGCCACCGATATGAAAATTAATTTAAGCGGTTGTAGATTGCAGCAGCAACATAATTCCCTGTAAAATGCTCTCTGTTAATATATTTTTAAAAAATTAATGAAGAACTACCCTCCTGTTGTGTTACAGAAGAAGAAATCACATCTAGACGTGTGAATATTTCACGTGCTGGAAAGCGAACCTGACAGACGCTTTTAAACAAAGATTGATTATGATGCTTCTACAGCTGTGGAGAAAGCAGAGAAGCGTAGCTCAAGAAAGAGAGAAACAGAATCAACCCCATTAAGGAGAATAAATCAATGTGACTCATTGGGTTAAAATGGGATAGTTTAATGTGTAGGTTATCATTTCGGTATTCCCTGCTTTTTAAGACTGAAGATACTGGCAGTGAACTCTGACTTGCACCAGAATGGGAGGTGGAGGTAGTGGTGGTGTGTGTGTGCGCGTGTGTGTGTGTACGTGTGTGTGTGTGTGTGTGTGTGTGTGTGTACGTGTGTGTGGTGTGTGTGTACTGTATGTACGTGTAAGTGTGTGTGCATATGTGTGTGTGCTTTTGTGTGTGTGTGTGTGTGTGTGTTTGTGTGTGTGTGTGTGTGTGTGTGTGTTTTGTGTGTGTGTGTGTGTGTGTTCATGTGTGTGCGTGTGTGTGCATCTGTGAGCATATGTGTACGTGTGTGTGTGTGTGTGTGTGTGTGTGTGTGTGTGTACGTGAACGTGTGTACGTGAACGTGTGTGTGTGTGTGTGTGTACTGTGTGTACGTGTAAGTGTGTGTGCATATGTGTGTGTGCTTGTGTGTGTGTGTGTGTGTGTGTGTGTGTGTGTGTGTGTGTGAGTGTGTGAGTGTGTGAGTGTGTGTGTGTGCATTTCTTGTCCCACACGAGACAGAAATATATTATTATCCGCAAACAATCTTTCTCCCCATTTCTTCACCACTGCATATTTTTTCGACTTCGTAGTCATCTTTTCCTTACTGTTTTGAAATTCATTTGACGAAAATTACAGAATCAGCTGCTATATACAGCCATTCACATAATGCCACGAGCATAATGTCCCCCAGACACAGTGCAGTGTCTATGTTTGATACAATGAGAGAAAAAAAGAGTATTTATACATGTTAGTGTTGTTTGGAACTGTTTACATTATTTTGCTATATTATGGATTTCATCGAAACATTTTAATGTGATGTAACAAAATCAAAGTGGCAAGAAATGTTGTGTACGAAGGGAAAATAAAGTAACATTTCTAAAACTACATAGCCTGATGTTATACAGGCAAGGTTTTGTGCAAAAGTGCAGGAATCAGAAGAGGGAAATTTTAAACTTTTCATTCAGCTGAACACAGCAAAATAATTGAGCGATTCTACCAGTGGTGCTTCTACTGTTCCGTTTAGCCTTACACGACATGACAACGATAACGACAACTAACACGCGCACACAAAATTAATGTGCAAGCATACACACACGCAAGTGTAAAATTTCTGACACCATTACTAATGCAGAACGCATATAACCTTGACATTAAACCGGATGTGCAGAAGGAAGTTTTTGCGACTTGCAGCTCCAGCATTTGTTGCTTTTTAACAAGTAAGCGCGATTGTAGGCTGTATGTCCTAGTAAGTTTGGAAGCGGCATGAGAGCAAATCTAAATCTAGTCAGATCCGGGCATTAGCATTCTGGCGAATGCCTCACAATGATTCCTCTCATATATTTCACCTTGAAAACGTTTCTGCCTCTTCCTCAAGACGGACACAGAACGGATTGTATTACGGGTGGGAGGTATTAAGTCGAATACGGATACTTAAACGCAATTTTGACACAGAAAACTTCGAGTCTGTCCCGAACATCTTAGACGCGATCACGCACAGCAATAATGTTTAAGCCTGGTACACTAGCCCATATGCTTGGCACATTTATCATGCTGCACACGCGGTTCGGTAACCCCTAATAAATTACATGGGTATTTATACATTATTTCCTGTTCAAGAAAATACCATCCCTGATCTCTTACTATTGCTCTACTTTGCTACAACTTATGCAAATAGAGGTCATGCGACACAATATCGACAGTGTGTGTGTGTGTGTGTGTGTGTGTGTGTGTATGTGTGTGTGTATGTACATGTGTTTGTGTGAGTGTGTGTGTGTATCTATATATGTATATGTGTGTGTATGTATATGTGTGTGTATGTGTATGCATATATGTATGTGTGTGTGAGTGTGTGTGAGTGTGTGTGTGTGTGTGTGTGTTGCGAGCGTGTGTGTGTGTGTGTGTGTGTGTATGTGTGTGTGTGCATGAGTGAGTGAGTGAGTGAGTGAGTGAGTGTGTGTGTGTGTGTGTGTGTGTGTGTGTGTGTGTGTGTGCAGAAAGAACGTCTGCGCTATTCGTTAAAGGACATTGAAAATGCACTGCTAGCGCTAAGTGGTCTTTCTGTATGCACTGAGAGTCCCAGCCCTTGAATTGACGTTGAAAGAAACAAAGAAGTCAGCAGCTATTCAAACCACTGCCTGTTCACCCCCTATACATTTTCAGGTCTGGCCCTTGAAAAGAAATGGACCCACCCAACAAGGAAGAAGCTAGGGGATTTGGACGTACCTTCCCTCTAGTCACCGCGTAAGGGCTTGACGCATCCAGGATGACGTAAATTTCCCCCACAGGTTTCCCAGGACTGCACGTCAACCTGCAAGGATACGGCGGGTAGCCTCGTTTGCGGAGCACCGAGGTTGGCGGGCGAGGTGCGGGTACGCAATAAGGTGCCCTGGCTCGCCGCGGGCCGCATGATCCTACATGACGAGGAGACTAGGTGGGGGAGCGAGACAGTGCATCTTACCCTAATCCGGTTCAAAGGCGCCGACATTCAAACCCGGCCAGGCGGGCGGGCACATGGCTGGATTGCAAGGAGGAGACAGATTTGGGGAGTAAGAGATGGAGGTGGGAGAAGCATGCGTGCATGCGTGAAAACACGAACGAATGTGTGTGTGTGTATGTGTGTGTGTGTGTGTGTGTGTGTGTGTGTGTGTGTGCGTGTGTGTCTGTGCACTCACGTGTATGCCTACATGTGTATGTGCGCTGGGCAAGGAGTAATCAGATGTGTGTATGTGTGCGCGCGCGAGCGTGCGTGAGTGCGCTCGTGTGTGTGCAATCATGTGTATGCAGTCATGTGCATGTGCGCGTTATAAGTAGTCAGATGTGGCGTGTGCACGTGTGTGTGCTTGCGCGTGCGTGTGTGTATCTGTGTGTGTGTGTGAGAGAGAGAGAGAGAGAGAGAGAGAGAGAGAGAGAGAGAGAGAGAGAGAGAGAGAGAGAGAGTACAGAAAGCTCAGCGGTTGTTCGTGTTATTTAGAAAAATGAAATTCCTCAATTTTGCAAGTGACTTATCACGCTTTGAAACCATGATAGCTCCCAGGGCGCTTGAACCTGTCTTGTTCTCTCTCAAAGTTCTACTTGTTTTGACACTTGTGCTCCCTCTTCATTTTTGTCTTTCCCGGTCCTCTTAACGTCCTCATGGACATTCATTCTCACGCACACTCGATGACCCGCACTTGGAATCTCAGCAGCAAAACGAGGGGCCTTCACTTAGCCCGGTGTGCGCGCGAGCCCTGCGTTTATGCATACTCAGTTCATGTTTTAATCGTTTCCTGCAGGGATTTGTGGACAATAGTATCTGATTGTCAAGTAGACTCTCGCTCGACCGAGGAGGTGGAGGAGCTGCCCTAGTCGCTATGAGCTGAGCAGCGCACACCAGGAAGTAGCTGGGCTTCAGCCAATGGAAGGACAGCAAACCGGATTTACAGCGAAACGAGTTGGGGCAAAGATCGCAAACGATATCTCCACAGGCCTCTGTATCGCCTGAGCCTACGATCTGTGTCAAGGACAATGCTTGTCAGCCTTGTTGTGCTCACAAAGATTATTCGCGTCTTGAGCTTAAATCCTCATTTATTACATTCATTGGTGCGAGTCCCTGAGGAGGTGTTTTCTCATAGCATAGGGCGTCCTCAAACGTGGCAAGTTTTCTGGCAAGGTTCCACTTGTTTTTGCCAAGATGGCGGTCTTCTGCAAGTTTTCTGTCCAGTTGCCGACGAATTGAACAATGTTCTACTTTTCTTGTCGTTGGCAAGAGAAGTTTCCGCAAACAGTCAATCAGGTGAAATCTTGATTGTGACGTACAGTTGTTTTCATGGAAACATCATGTCGGCGAGTAAAATTGACTAATGGCCAGACAATGCATTCAGTAGAACTGTGACATTTATACCCAGCCCTTTGGGACACGCTAAATCCATCGTACCTTAACCGGAGAAAGGCCAGAGGGTGTATTCTGGCCTTTTCTAAATGTGTGAACGACGGGTAAATAAACTTTGAATGTTTGTGACGTGAAGTGAGTATGTCTGCTCTCGTGCAGTCACACTTAATCAATGATTGACCGTGACACAGATTTGCCATATAAGGAAATTACAAGTTATGGGACTTGCAACATGTGGGGTAAAAAGCCAAGGAAATGTTCCTGCCCTTTACAAAACTTGCCTCGTGTGAGAATGTACTTCAAGGGGTTATCTCGCAGCGGTTTTAAAGTTTCATGTGGCGGTACACTCCTGTTTGTTAACCATACACTATGAACAGTACCCATTCTCTCGCATTTGTGCCACAGCACCATATCTAGCATGGCTCGAGACGCACACCACAGAGTGTATTTTTTAAGCCCAATAGACTGAAAGTTTAAAAAGTTGTTATAGATCAAGATTTCTGGTTAAGAGCATGTGGATGCTAAAACACTCTAGAAGCATGTACCATTGTAAACAACTATCTCCAAATAGTAAGTTTCTGCACTTACTGGTGTGTAGAGAGACAGTACAAAAATTCGTGTTTCTTGTTACCCAAGAGTGTGTTGTTTCCTTTTTCAATCAATCAATAGATCCCTTTTCCACTACTTCATTGGGTTTGAGAATGTCGGTACTGCCTGGATGACTGTCACAGCCTGGATTTTTGTTTGTGTGTGCCAAATAAACTGAGACTAAATGTAAATGTATTTATCTTTCTCAGAATGGCGCGTGTACTTTCTCTGTTTACTATCAGACAGGCACAAAGATGATTCACCAATTTTCTTTTCTTTTCACTTGTATATTTATTAATTTCAAACACACTAAATCCAAGCAGACAATAATCATACAATAGAAAATTTAGTCTTTAACGAATAAATGAATGGCTATCAATTTGACGATATGAATGTTCAGCAGTCTCTATTACTCATTTCGACGGCGCCATGGACTTCTTCTCTTTAGTTACTCACAACCTTCCCTTTAGTTACATGGCAGTAGGTGTGCTGTCTTCTCCTTCCTTTAGGTTCATGGCAGTGGGTGTGCTGTCGTCCTTATTCACGACCGGCGCTTTCTGCGGTGACGGTGTGGAGAGGAGGTCACTGAATACCCTGGCGACAGGTCCAGCACTGTTATCACATCTTCTTCACGGATGCAGGTGTCGGTCTGGTAGCCTGACGGTTCTGCCATCCTCTTCCTCCTCTTCTTCAATCATTTTCTTCCTCCTCTTCTTCTTCAATCGTCTTCCTCCTCTTCTTCATCTTCTTCACGGATGCAGGTGTCGGTCTGGTAGCCTGACGGTTCTGCCATCCTCTTCCTCCTCTTCTTCAATCATCTTCTTCCTCCTCTTCTTCTTCAATCGTCTTCCTCCTCTTCTTCATCTTCTTCACGGATGCAGGTGTCGGTCTGGTAGCCTGACGGTTCTGCCATCCTCTTCCTCCTCTTCTTCAATCATCTTTTTCATCCTCTTCTTCTTCAATCGTCTTCCTCCTCTTCTTCATCTTCTTCTTTCTCTTTCTCCTCCTCATCCTCCTGCTGCTACTGGTCCATCTGATCTTTTTTTTCCCTCTAATTTTCGAATCTTTCTCCAACTGCGTTATTGGTGATGTTTTTTTCTAAAGCAACCTGCGTTGACGTCATTCCCTCTCCAAAACATGACGTTGTCTCAAACCTTTAGAATTCATTGCCGAAAAACACAAAAATCCAAGTACAGAACAAATGCAGAGCTCCATCACAACGAGATGCATTTCTCAAAAGCACAATAGACACTGACTTAACTACTATTCTGATAAACAGTACGTGGTCTGTCAAAATAAATCAGACCATACTAAGCAGACAAGCCAATGTACAAATTCAAAAATAAATATTTTAATTAAAAAAATAATTGATTTTCTATTTGTCACATTACCCCTCCCTTCGGAAAAAAAAGAAACCGACCAAGGTTACTTTTTCCTATAACACCTTTTTAGGAAATAACGGGTAACTATTTTTAAGCTGGGGCTGAAACCTATGCTAACCTATTTAAACAAGGGCAAAGATTTTTCCAAAGAATAGACCTCACCTCAGAACTATACAGGAGGCATAGCCGTATAACTGGAGTCGGCCCCTAGTGAACACAGAACCACAAAACACATTCACACTCACTTTTCAGAAGTAAACAGAAATAACTTCGTTCAATGAAATTGTCACTAGAATTTTGGCCTAGCAACAGATGTGCGATGGACCTAATTCTAAAATGTCTGATAACGTCATCAACACCCAAGGTTGAAGAACGAGTGACGTCACTATTTGACCGATAATTTTTAACACAGAGAGAACAGGGTCACCAAATGTCACGGCCTGGATTTTTGTTTGTGTGTGCCAAATAAACTGAGACTAAATCTTTCTCAGAATGGCGCGTGTACTTTCTCTGTTTACTATCAGACAGGCACAAAGATGATTCACCAATTTTCTTTTCTTTTCACTTGTATATTTATTAATTTCACACACACAAAATCCAAGCGGACAATAATCATACAATAGAAAATTTAGTCTTTAACGAATAAATGAATGACTATCAATTTGACAATATGAATGTTCAGCAGTCTCTATTACTCATTTCGACGGTGCCATGGACTTCTTCTCTTTAGTTACTCACAACCTTCCCTTTAGTTACATGGCAGTAGGTGTGCTGTCTTCTCCTTCCTTTAGGTTCATGGCAGTGGGTGTGCTGTCGTCCTTATTCACGACCGGCGCTTTCTGCAGTGACGGTGTGGAGAGGAGGTCACTGAAGACCCTGGCGACAGGTCCAGCACTGTTATCACATCTTCTTCACGGATGCAGGTGTCGGTCTGGTAGCCTGACGGTTCTGCCATCCTCTTCCTCCTCTTCTTCAATCATTTTCTTCCTCCTCTTCTTCTTCAATCGTCTTCCTCCTCTTCTTCATCTTCTTCACGGATGCAGGTGTCGGTCTGGTAGCCTGACGGTTCTGCCATCCTCTTCCTCCTCTTCTTCAATCATCTTCTTCCTCCTCTTCTTCTTCAATCGTCTTCCTCCTCTTCTTCATTTTCTTCATGGATGCAGGTGTCGGTCTGGTAGCCTGAGCAACTGATGACAGTATGTGTGAAATTAGCACAGCTGGTATGTGAAGCAGTAAAACATAAGGATGATTTGAATATGGTGAAGCAATCAACTGCAGTATAGTAAATGACAATGCTGATGAATGGGCTGTATCACATCAAGTGAAGATGATGGTGGTGCTGAGGATGTGTGACTGGATGTTCCGTGCTGCTCCCTTCGTTCTGATGGTGACGATAATGGATATGCAGTTCGTGGATGTCATGATGGGTGATGAGTACTGATGGGTGATGGTGTGATGAAGGATCACAAAACAAAATCTGAAGGTCCTTATTTCATTGGAGGATAGACTATGGTGGATAGCTGGGAATATTATGATGACAAATGTGTGACTTGTTCATGTATGCCTTAAACGATCGGAGAGATGAGAGAACTGGTGATGGTGGTGATGTTGATACTGAATGGGGGGGGTAGGTACCCAAGAAGACGAAATGTAAGTCTCGAGCGTGAGATAAACGATGTTGGAATATAGACAAGAAAATGATGATGGTTGCT
>JAWQFJ010012589.1:0-12236 GCA_034096865.1 Theodoxus fluviatilis | reverse complement strand
AACTTTGTATCACTGTTTAAAATTTTCCTTTGTGAGGATGCTTTTTTCTGGAATATACATAAATAACTACACATTATTGTGGTTGAAATATCTCATATTTTTCAGCTTTAGCCTCATGTACTCCAAGTGCCTTACCTTAACCTTAATTCTCTCTGTGCCAGGAGGCACACAAGGCTAGGACATCACTTGTACTCAAGTGCAGTCACAAAATATTAATATTTCATACTTTTGCCTTCATTCACACTGATGTAAGGATGAGAGTTTTTGCTTCATGCTGTTTGATTCAATGACTGACCTAAACTGTCAACTTACATATATGGCATACTGCTCCCTCTCTTGTAAAACTTCATCAAGCCGATGCAGCTCCGCCCTAGATGTGACTGGGAGCTGCACAGCTGGCTCCATGACTGAAGTCCTTTCTGGCAAAGGACCAGCAGCACCTCCACCTTGAACTCTTAGAAGATCCAGCAGGCAATCAAATTTTTGATGGAGTGCATTGATGCCCCTGGACACCTCTTTGTACTTGTAGAAGAGCTTGTCGACCTTTGCTTCTAGCCCTGAATAAAAAGTTCAAGGGATGTAGGTTACAGAACAAATGTGATCCATTCAAGGTGACAGAGACCTATCTGCGCAACATGCAATTTTCCTCTTCATTCCTCTCCACCATAAACGGGAACATTTGTCATCATCAGATGGGATCGAATTAATGTATTTATTCAAACACCACCTCATTTGTTGTTCATACCTTAGTTACAGTTCTGCAGGTTTACTTCAAAACTGTTGCTTGCATTGCAGGCATTACATTGACACTATGACTATGAGCCACACAAAAAGCCTTTCTTTTAACTTCATATGTTCACAGAAATATGAGATGTTAAGATACACCAATCAAACTTTTGATACAGTTTGGTGATACAAGCAGTTGCTGCTGAGATTTCTTGTGAATACCTAATACATGGTTTCATGTGCCATTTCAAAGAGAAGACTACAGAAGAGAAGAGGTAAAGCACAAAATAGATACTGTAGGCATTCAGAATTTGACTATTGGTGCCACCAAATCCTATTATGCTTACTTGATGTTTCACCCCGATCTACTCTCTGACCAGCAGTTTTGTAGTAGGGCTGCTCAGGTGTTTCCTGGTGAGATGTTGGCACCACAGAGGTCCACTGAGGCATGGAGGGTGCTGAAATGACATCTGAATGGTTTGAAACAAAATTTAATAGGTTGATCAGGATTGTAGGAATTTAATCAATATTCTGAGGCAACAAAAGCAGAAAATTAGTAATGAAAATATAGAAGTTTTTATTTTATTTGTATAGCTCCTTGTGTTCTGTTTACCAAAAGGTTTCTCCCCTCTTGTTAATAGACCAAAATAAGCAATGAAAAAGCTCAACAATCCTAGGCAGGATCTACATTAAATTTCTTCTTTCAAATCATGAAACTATAGGCTAATGCACACAATATTTACCCCCCTTTTCTCCTACAACAAAGTCTAGTATGTTCTTTTCTGCTTATCATTTTATTAATGCATTGTAAGGGTTTATCTTATTTCATTCAAATGAAAACAATGTATATATACAAACCACGATCAGTTCTCCTCCAACTGCCAGGTGGTGGGGCAAAAGTTGGCAAAGTGCCATCTGTAATTGTCAAAGTTCCCGTAAAAGTGCCATCCCTGCTTGCCTTGGCTTCATCAGTATCAAAAAGTCATCCAATGGCTATAGGTGAAGGTTACATGATAAGAACACCAGTGATTATTAAATATATTTCATCCTAGCTCGATCAGCACCCTGCATGAATTAAATGGGCTTTGCCTCTTTGAACAAGTATCGAACAATAATGGAATGTGAGCACCAGCAGGAGAGTTCCTTCACATAGCTTATCCTACAACTTAAAGTCTAGTGCTTTTTTCTGCTTATCAATTTTGTTCAAACATATGAGTTTTCCTTGTTTGTGTTCAAATAAAAACCATGGAGAAGTATACATATACAAACCATGATCAGTTCTGTTCTTCAAACTGCCAGGTGGTGAGGGAAGAGTTGGCAGACTCTCTTCTTCACTTGTCGAGGTTCCTGTAAAAATACCATCCTTGCATGTCTATGCTTCATCAATATCAAAGTCATAGGGTCAGAAAGTCATCCAAAGATTTCAGGTGAAGGTTACATTACAAGACCAGTGACAATTACACGTTTCATCCTAGCTCAGCACCCTGCATGAGTCATATGGACTTTGTTAGACCAAGTAGCGATCAATAAAGGAATGACTTGAGAGAGAGGGGGGGGGGGGGGGGGGGGCGGGAGAAGAGAGACGATAGAAATCAATGTTCTTTGTACACAAACAAAAGACTTTCACATCATATTACTGTCACAACAAACAGCTACCACCTCTAGCCGCTAGGACAAGATCAACAATCAAATACAAAATGATGGAAAAATGAATGAATTGATGATTTCTACCACTACTCTTAGCCTATTTCCTACTTGGTCAGCCTTTCGGTACACAACTGTGACTATTAACGAAGAGGGGCAACAACAAATTTCTTGTGGAAAGGGAGCAGCACACACTTCTGCTGAATTTCTCTGAGTGGAACTGCAGTCAAGCGACCAGACAAGTTTGAGACTTTGAAAATGTTTAAGTCAGATGAAACACATGGATAATCAAAAAAGTTACTTTGACTCTCAAATTTTTCAATAACCATAAACACCTCTTGTGAAGAATTAGGCACAACAATATTTCGAACCAAACCATGACTTCCAGAATATCTAACACAATTATCACCTTCTGAAACTGCAATCAAACAATTCTTAAAATTCACTTGTTTATACTGATGGCATTCTTCAAATCCTTGAGGAACTGGGCCACTGTTTTTTTGTTTTGGTACATTTTCAGCTAATATTTCTGTCTTCAACAGTGAGGCACTCTGCTTTTCAGACATCCTACGGATCACTTGAGCAAGAGGGTCTGTTGGCTTCCTAACCATGCGCTTGAGAGTTTTCATAAAGTTTTCAAAGGGAAATGCTGAATATGAATCTAGAGGACCAAATCTCTTTACATCATCACACAGATGTAGCAGCCCATGAACATTATACACCACAAAGTCCCCACCATAGAGGTCCCTTGCTGTAGAAACAAACCCAATTAGTATCTCGTGAACCCAGTCAGCATAAGATACACACAAATCTCGTGAAGTTAAACAGAAAATTGAAACATAAAGCATCATGAAATGATTATACAATTTCTTTGACAGTTGACCTCTCAAAGCAATAGGACCCGAGTACAACAAAAACTGTCGAAATTCTGATGCCTTCCACCTTTCTACCTCTGCAAGAGACCTACATTTCCGTGCAAATTCACGAGGAATGAAATGTTGTACACTGACAAGATACCTAGATATTTCAGAGATGTTGCGAGATCCCAACCTGATGCCTCTCCGCACTGGACTTTTCACCCAGAATAAGAGCAATCGTTTAACTACCCCAAGACAAACCAAATGCATAAAATCTAAGGGAAACTGGGTGACCATTCCAAGTGATAGATTACTTAGAGATGAAAGACCAGTGTGATGTTCTGCATTACGCATCAACATAAAATCTTCATCTGTCCTTTTTTCACTGTTTATGTCAGGAAAACAAACTTTTCCATCCCAGACACCTTTCTGCTTACACTTGTCACAGCCATAATACCCTGAATGTGATTTAATCTGTTTCACATATGCTCTAGCAGGAGCATCACAAATAAAGCAGGACAGGTCAATAGAGAGATTGCCAAAGCCCTCAACATTTGTTGGACCTTGTTGCAGGCGCCGCATTTCGTCCACAAAGTCTTGGAGGAATTCACCAACATTATCAGGCTTTTTATTCCCACAGTACAGGCCAATAACAAAGGGCTCTGTTACAAATGGTTTACAAACTCGACCAAGAATGGGCCAAAACTGAGTTGAAGTTGACTTGAACAAAGGCAGTCCATCAATGTTAACTTGGAGGCTCACTCTGGACAAATTATCTGTCAAATGTTTCCCAACTCCTGCTAACGCTTTTGACAAGGATGACACAATGCCAAAATGGTGATAGAGCCCGCCTTGTATCTTTCTAGCAAGTTCACAAACGGTCCTCTTTGGAGTACACAAGAGTGTACGGGGGTCTTTGGGTAGGCCAGGGAACATTTTTGTCAAAATACTCAACAGAGCAGCCAAGGCTGTTAGTGTCACAGCATGCTCAGTGGCCCATGATGCAAGCTTAACTCGTAACTGAGAAGAGGGTTCCTGTTCTGGTTTGTCATCAGTGCTGTCATGACTGTCTGGTTCATTTTCTACTTCATCATCAGTCATGCCTTCATCATCTGAAGATTCACAGATGATTGAATTTTCCCTCTCAAGAATTGCATCAAAGTACTGATCATCATCGCACTCCTGATGAGCACTACAGTCAGGCTGGCTGTCAATTAGTGAAACGTCTTCTCTCAAACCACTCTGACTGCCTGATGTGTAATCTTCAGGCAGGTCCACAAGTGCATCTGCATTGTGTAAGCTGGAAGTCACAACACCACACTTGTCTTTATGGGCATTTGAAGAAACAAGAAAACTTCGAGATAGTGAAGATGATCCCTGTTGGGAGTTTGCACGTTCAAACTCCTTTTCCACTTCGAGAATCAGAGCTCTACCTTCAGCAATGATTTTTCTTCTTTTTGTTGAATATGAATACTCAGGAATATTAATATCCATTGTCTGAACAGCAAGATGAGAAGATTTGGCTGGACCAAATTAATGTAAATCAAACCTAGACAAGAACTTAACGGTTTGAAGCCTATATTTTTATGGTAGAGCCCGCGGCCTTGATCTGCCTCTAAATGAACTTTCTGTGTGTGCTGCCTTAATTATTGCACTGAATCAAATTGTCTCTCAGAACACATCAAATGATCCAATGAAGAATACCAATTGAAGTATTCTTTACACTAACAGCAATATGAATTACTCACAAGTGAAATAGACTAGGCCTGGTCAAAGACCAGTATCCATAAGAACAATAAAAATTCAGCCAGAGAACCACCACTCACAGTCACAGAATCGGCGATAGGCCCTGGACGCCTAAGCAAGCCGAAGAATTCTATTCTATTCTACACCTTCAATCATGCGCAGACTATATTTCTACAACTTCACTGATAATCATCACATTAAACGAATACAACCATGGAACAAGACAGTACCTCTAGGTGTGAACAATGCGAAATGGCGAGCGAATTGGCGGGCAGAAATAAAGAGAAGTGTAAAGTTTGCAGCGTACACTTAACGAAACTTAGTTGCAATTAATTTCGTATTATATATATGTACTTAATTAACTGTTTCAGAACTGTATAGGAAGTGTCGGACAAATTAAGTGATAAAATAAAACTGTATCGCTATTTATTCATCAGGTATAATTTTTGTCATGTTTTGTATGTGCGTCTTTGGTTTAGTGGATGCATGCTGATAGTCCCAAATTAGCACAGCGGCTTCAGCAGCTGCGGCCTCCAGTGCAGGCACTCGGCTCCTCTCTCACTCTGGGATATGGCCAGCGATGAGCTCTATAGATATATAGTACTACTACACAGCTATAGAGCACAATCGTCTGCCTCAAAGTGGATCGCTGCACCCCGCGCTGGCCGGGGAGATGATGGGAGGGTGCGGGGCGAAAGTGGAGGGTGATACCAGCGAACTGGGGAGCTGCTGGGAGGATGTGGGGCGGACTGGCCCTTCATTTAGCCAGTGTCGAGCCTGGCCAACTGCGCTGGGCCCGCAATGGCCCGGTGAGGGAGGACAGAAAAATGCTCACTGGGAAACTGAGGTACTCTGTCCGATCGGACAGAGTACCTCAGGTACTTTGTCCGATCGGACAGAGTACCTCAGGTACTTTGTCCGATCGGACAGAGTACCTCAGGTACAGTGTCCGGAAAGGTTGCCGATAACGACCATTTCAGCCTTACTGAGATCAATATTGCACCTTGCTCAATTGTCAGTGATGCATATAGATGCTCCATTACCTAAAAAGGAATTTCACCATGTAATACAGAGCTTAAATAATCGTAAATGTAGCTGCTGATGAGATGATGTTCAATGAATTTTCAATATCACTGTTTTCATATGATCAGTATACTGTATCGTGCCCTCTCCCTCCCTCTCTCTCTCTCTCTCTCTCTCTCTCTCTCTCTCTCTCTCTCTCTCTCTCTCTCTCTCCGGATCTGACTCCGTCTCCCTCTCTCTCTCTCGTTCTCTTTCTCTCTGTCTGCCCCCCCTTCTCTCTCTCTCTCTCTCTCTCTCTCTCTCTCTCTCTCTCTCTCTCTCTCTCTCTCTCTCTCTCTCTCTCTCTCTCCCTCCCTCCCTCCCTCTCCCCTTCACCCGATCGACGAGTCGCACCCATCCATGCAAACAACACATACTATGTACTTCGTCTTATCTGTCGCTGTGCTTCCGAACATGTCCGCAACTTGCGCGTGTGCATGACGATATGACAGAATTTGACGTATACGTCTGTGATAGACCGATATTTTCATAACAAAATATTAGACTTGTGGATATTAATGTATACTGGTTTTTAAAAAGGCATTTTCCCGCAGCTGTCTAGATAACGGCTGGCTGTTCTGTTGGCGCTACCACATTTTCTCATCCTGAAAGCCGCACAGGAATGACTGCGTCCCTGTGTAGGCCTACAGGTTTCTTTAGAGTTCAAGTCGAGGTATGCGAGTGCAAGAAAATAATTACCTCATTCACCCCCACATGAATTAGTTCTCGTGCTAAATGGTCGCTACATTGCACAGGTTAGAAAAACTATTTTTTTAAATGTACAAACAGAAAAGGCCCAGATATTCGACGGTACGTATACCCAGGCCCTTCACACACACACACACACACACACACACACACACACACACACACACACACACACACACACACACACACACACAAACACACAAATCAAAGACCCTAGTTTACACTTTACCTTCAAACCCCGTGCACATTTACGTGACTAGTATAGTGTTTCGGTGTACAGAATAAATTCGAAATATCTCTATGAGCTCCGTCGAGATCGAGTCAAACGGGAGTTATCTTTTCCTACTTGTGGGCAAACGCGCGTCGGTTACAAAATCTGTGAAAGACACGACTGTTTTTGGAGCAGACAGTTTGTTGTTTCTACAATGGTGATCGCCTGCTGTGTGAAGAACTGCCACAATAGGCATGACAGCGAGAATGATCGACGTTTTTTTTGTCATACCGCGTATTGTAACGCGAAAAGGCAAGGAAATGCTGGATCTCACAACTCAAAGGCGCCGTGAGTGGATTGCTCAACTGAACCTGAAGTCACTCACTTTTGACACTAAGGCAGATCGACGTGTTTGTTCGGATCACTTTGTAAATGGTGAGAATTTGTTATGTTTTGCGTTTTGTAACTTAAAAAATACTAGAAAAGACGGAAAGAGAGTATGCAGGACAGATTACACGGGAGAAAGAAAGGCCAAGATTTGACTTTTTGATACTACAAAACAGTTTATTTCAGACCATTTTTGGTGATACGTCTTACTGAAAATAGTTTGCGTAATGACAACCTGTCTTAAATTATTCTTACGTTTTCATACGCTTTTCTCGTGATTCTTTGCGTTTTGACACCCTTTCACATAAATATTTTTTACGTAATTTTGTGTGTTTTTTTTACGTGAAAAACGCAAGATCTTAGTTCTTACGTGATGTTTAACCTTGCTAACAATGAATGTAAATAAATCTGAGTAAAATGTTCTGCTCTTTTTCAGGAGCACCAGCCTACATTCGTGATGTGACCAGCCCTAGCTGGAAGCCAGCGCTCAAACTGGGCCACACGAGAGGAGATATGCTGCTTGGAGGAGAAAAGTTGCTTGGTGAAAGGTATGAGAGACTAAATGCAAGAAAAGGCCGAGCTCAAGAGAAGGACAAAAGTAAATCTACTGAGAGTGATGCAGGTGCTAGCTTTACAGCACCAAAACCCGAAACAGACGGACACGGTGGCACATTCTGCCAAACGGACATTGACAACAACAGGAGCTTCCTTACACTTGAAGAAGAGAATACGATGAGAGAAGAATTAAATGGACTGTTGCTTGAAAATGTTCAGCTCAAACAAGAGCTTGCAAAAAAGAAAATAACAATGGAATCTTTGCAGGATCAAGATGATACTGTCAAATACTTTACTGGAATACAGAATTATGTAACACTGGTTGCTGTATTTAATTTTATTTCAGACCAAATGCCCAAAGACAGAAGACGGGCACTGGAACCCTTCCAAGCCTTGATGCTCACACTGATGCACATTCGCTTAAATACGCCACTGCAACATCTGGCATACATTTTTAGTATTGCTAGGTCAACTGCATCAAAGGTGTTTCATGAAACAGTACACATCTTGTATTATTGCTTGAAACCCTTAGTGTTCTGACCGGATACAAATGTAATCAAAGCAGGGCTTCCATTACAGTTTCAGGTATATCCATGGAACAAAACTGTGTCCATCATTGACTGTTTCGAGGTATTTATAGAGCGACCTTCAAGTTCTAATGCTAGTGCGCTCACTTGGTCTCATTACAAAGGCAACACCACCATTAAATACCTTATTTCAATTACACCGAATGGTCACATTTCATTTATCTCAGAGGGTTGGGGTGGCAGAACAAGTGACAAAGCAATTACAAGAGAATGTGGATATTTGAACAACTTACTGCAAAATGATTTAGTTCTAGCTGACAGAGGTTTTGATATTTCAGAACTGGTGGGCATGCGAGGTGCAGAGGTAAAAATACCGGCATTCACAAGAGGTAAAAGCCAGCTATCAGCTATGGAGGTGGAATCTACACGAAATCTAGCTCATCTCCGAATTCATGTAGAAAGAGTTATTGGTGTGCTGTGTGGCAAATTCACAATACTGAGGAATGTAATACCAACTGAAATGTTGATCGCAAGAGAAGGTGAACAGGTTACTACTTTGGACAAAATTGTCACCATCTCGTGTGCTCTGGTAAACATCTGTGATGGAATTGTGTAGAGCTGTGTTGGGTTTCACTGGCTGCGTGACAGACAATTCGGTACACCTGAACAGGTGGCCTTTGGTAGATCGCTTTACCAAAACATGAACAGGCAAAACAGTTACAGCGTTGTCATAGTGCATTGATCTTGTGCTTTAGTTGTGCTGTTGTGGAAAAATGTGCTCTTTATTCAAAATGTGTTTACCTTGTGCAGTGTCAAGACTGTCAATGTGCATGTGGAAGGGGTTTGTGAATGTAAAAGTGGAAATACAAATGTTGTACACCAGCCGCTATCTTGTCTCATGGCTGAGCACATCTTTTGTTTACAAATGTTGAATCTATTAACATAAAGAAAGTGTGACATTGCCAACACAAATTGTTTCCAATTCTTTGGCAGATGGTTTATGAGAATATGAACACAAACTTTTTGGACACATTTACATCAAACATTCAACTAAAGAGGCCAAACACTGAACTTGAACTAACCCACCCCCCAACCCCTCCATGCTTTTTCTAGCACACAACAAATTTGTCTCAGACCTCAGAGCTGAAGCTGTATTCCCCAGCTCATGTATTTCCAAACAAGCAACTGCATTGTAGGACTGTCCGAAACACCACATCGGTAAAGTTAACTCCACCACAACCACTCAATCAATGAGCAAGTTTCACTTGTTCCTATGGGATACTTTAGTATTTACACACCCAACCACAGACGAAGTTGTAGGCTGCGAAATCTTCGCACGTGTACGCACTTTTGCCCAGCACAAAATATTGCACAATCCTGGCGTGGTTTATGTCCGGCAGCTGGTTTTTGTCGACAGACCACGAACTGTTTGGTATTTGATACGGATCTAACCCATCAACGTCAACAATCTTCTCGTAGTACCGCTTTTTTGCGTCTGCTGGTAAACGTTCAACATATGACGAAGCCATAGTACTGTTTGCCCACAAGTAGGAAAAGATAACTCTGTTTGACTCGATGTCGACGGAGCTCATGCAGTTGTTGTATTGGGACTGTCACCAAAGACCCTATATACACTAAGACCGCGCACTCGAGCGATTTTCCATTACGCGAAGCGAGGTCAGAATTTAGAGTTACGTCCCTTTGCGAGAACATGCTGTTCCGCGATTACCAGTGTTGTGACATAGAGACTTCGGTCGGTTTCGAATACTGTTTACAAAGGGTAAGAGGTCTAAACGATTGTTTTTTTCAATTCGAACTTAATGCAGGATTTCTTACCGTCAACCACACATCGTGCACACAATAAAGAAAAAAATCTTAACTTACTTTAATTGTCCAGCAGAGATTGCAGCGAGGTGCATGACGAGGCTCACACGAGTCAGCAGAGATCGAACGAATTGTCGAATATTTTCAGTCAATGTTGAAGCGTGGCTCCGTGTGAGCAAAGATTCCTATATATATAGGTCTTTGATGAGAGGAACATGAGTTTGCTATTGAAAAAGCAACAGTCCAGTCTTTCTCTGGATCGCATATTTACAGTTTAAATCTTTCCAGTCATGTTTTCATCGCACAAGTTTTCTGCCTTGGGGCCAGAGTGCAGGGAAAGTTACAGGTGGCAAAGTTTGATGATTTTTCTGTTTCTTTTCAAGCACTTCTGTGAAAACGATGCAGTGCAGTCTTTCAGTGTAGAGTTAATTCGCACTGTGAGGAAAGTGCTGATTATGGAAGTCTTGAGGTTGCACATTCTCTGTGGGCACTCGAGCGATGGTGAATCGAGTTCCTTTTCAAGTAGGGAGACGAGGCGGGTTTTCACTCCGTCGGAATGCAGTACTCTCTCGATGTTTTTCTTGTGAATCGCCTCCAACTTTTCAACTGCTTGTACAAGATCTGCACCTGGTACAGTGAGCCCACCTTCTTCGGCATCATTAAATTCTTTCCGCAGAATGAATAGCTCGTTGTTGCTCCCTGTGTACAGTCCAGTCATCTTCTCCGTGCATGATCCACACACGTAGCTTCTTGTCCAACTTGTCCAATTTCTTTTCCTTCTGGGATGAACTGGTGGTGGGAGCATCGGGTGGAAGATCAGCACAGGACTGATTTAAGTCACTGTCAGGAGAATGTGGTTCTGCATTTTGTTCTTTTTCCCCAAAGCTCAAGTCATGAACGGAATTTCGTTTTTTCTGTGGATACGATCGCTTTTGTGAAACTCTGGGCGGGGGATTTGGTACCTCAAAAATGGTAGAAATGGCATTCCAAACTATAGTCTGTCCTTCTCAGCCGGACGCAGGAATTGATGTGATTCAAAATGGTTACTGCACAGCAAATAGCCACCAGAACGCAGTTGAATGGCACTTTTCCCTATTAAGTCTTGACGTCTTGTATTCTGGACCCATTTTTGGCATCTTTCCTCTTCTCGGGGGAAGTGGAAAAACGAAATCCCACGGCAGTCGTATTTGTATCTGGCATTGGAGCACGCAATCGCAGAGTAGAAACCACCCCCGCTCCTTGACCTTTGCCGCTTCATTTTTCTGAACTTGCAGTGCAGCCCAAAACACAAGAAATTAGACTTCGCTGTTCTCCATGGGGAGCTGGGCTTAACGTCGTCAAAACTGACTCGCCTTTTTATGTCACATCACACATATGGTGTTCCTAAGACGGGATCGTCGTCGTCTCTCTCCCATCGCATGCATCACCACTCTCCCCTATCCCTCTCCATCCCTAGACTGTCGTCTGTATGATCGTCTCTATTATTGGGTTCTGGTATTCTTTCTCCCTCCGTCCATTACAGTGGGCAGATGGGGTCAACAGTGTCAGGAAAAAAACAATAACCGTACTTGGCCCAGCGGAAGAGTGGCGCCACGACAGCGTGAGAGAAAACAACGATGCTGAGAGACATAAGTTAGGGTCAGGTCCAGACAGGAAGACAATAGTAAACAGATAAGGGTGGAATGAGAGAGAGAGAGAGAGAGAGAGAGAGAGAGAGAGAGAGAGAGAGAGAGAGAGAGAGAGAGAGAGAGAGAGAGAGCCCAGCTACGTTATGTACATAGACAGAAATTTACCGTCTAAAACCAAAAGAGTAATAAAATTAACATGCATGGTTTCAACAAACATCCAGAAAACCTATACATACCTTGTACATTATAATTCACACCAAACTTTATTCCTTTCACACACCACACGCACGCACACATGCAATGTTGTCAACGCAGCGCTCAGAAGTAGCATGCGAATAGGGGGAGGTAACTCTCAAAGAAA
>JAWQFJ010012587.1:0-10000 GCA_034096865.1 Theodoxus fluviatilis | reverse complement strand
CTGAGTGCAGTACCCTCCCCTCTCCTCAGCAGTGCAGTACCCTCTCCTTCTCTGCAGTGCAGTACCTCTCCTTGCTCTGCAGTGTGTACTCTCTCCTTCTCCTCTGCAGTGCAGTACCCTCTCCTTCTCTCGTAGTGCAACCCCTCTCCGTCTCTGCAGTGCAGTACCCTCTCCTTCTCCTCTGCAGTGCAGTACCTTCTCCTTCTCTGCAGTGCAGTACCCTCTCCTTCTCTGCAGTGCAGTACCCTCTCCTTCTCTGCATGGCGTACCTCTCCTTCCTGCAGTGCGTACATCTCCTTCTCTGAAGTGCAGTACCCTCTCCTTCTCTGCAGTGCGTACCCCTCCCTCTTGCAGGCAGTACCCTCTCCTCTGCAGTCCTCTGCTCCAGTGCAGTACCTCTCCTTCTCTGCAGTGCAGTACCCTCTCCTTCTCGCAGTGCAGTACCCTCTCCTTCTCCTCTGCAGTGCAGTACCCTCTCCTTCTCCTCAGCAGTGCAGTACCCTCTCCTTCTCTGCAGTGAGTACCTCTCCTCTCTGGCAGTGCAGTACCTCTCTCCTTCTCCTCTGCAGTGCAGTACCCTCTCCTCCTTCTCTGCAGTGCAGTACCCTCTCCTTCTCTCTCAGTGCAGTACATCTCCTTCTCGCAGTGCAGTACCCTCTCCTTCTCTCTGCAGTGCAGTACCCTCTCCTCTCTCTGCAGTGCAGTACCCTCTCCCCTCTCGCAGTGCAGTACCCTCTCCTCCTCTGCAGTGCAGTACCCTCTCCCTCTCCTCTGCAGTGCAGTACCCTCTCCCTCTCCTCAGCAGTGCAGTACCCTCTCCTTCTCTGCAGTGTAGTACCCTCTCCTTCTCCTCTGCAGTGCAGTACCCTCTCCCTCTCCTCAGCAGTGCAGTACCCTCTCCTTCTCTGCAGTGCAGTACCCTCTCCTTCTCCTCTGCAGTGCAGTACCCTCTCCTTCTCTGCAGTGCAGTACCCTCTCCCTCTCCTCTGCAGTGCAGTACCCTCTCCTTCTCCTCTGCAGTGCAGTACCCTCTCCCTCTCCTCAGCAGTGCAGTACCCTCTCCCTCTTCTCTGCAGTGCAGTACCCTCTCCTTCTCTGCAGTGCAGTACCCTCTCCTTCTCTGCAGTGCAGTACCCTGTCCCTCTCCTCAGCAGTGCAGTACCCTCTCCTTCTCTGCAGTGCAGTACCCTCTCCTTCTTCTCTGCAGTGCAGTACCCTCTCCTTCTCTGCAGTGCAGTACCCTCTCCTTCTCTGCAGTGCAGTACCATCTCCTTCTCTGCAGTGCAGTACCATCTCCTTCTCTGCAGTGCAGTACCCTCTCCTTCTCTGCAGTGCAGTACCCTCTCCTCTGCAGTGCAGTACCATCTCCTTCTCTGCAGTGCAGTACCCTTTCCCTCTCCTCTGCAGTGCAGTACCCCCTCTCTCTTCTCTGCAGTGCAGTACCCTCTCCTTCTCTGCAGTGCAGTACCCTTTCCCTCTCCTCAGCAGTGCAGTACCCTCTCCTTCTTCTCTGCAGTGCAGTACCCTCTCCTTCTCTGCAGTGCAGTACCCTCTCCTTCTCTGCAGTGCAGTACCCTCTCCTTCTCCTCTGCAGTGCAGTACCCTCTCCTTCTCTGCAGTGCAGTACCCTCTCCTTCTCTGCAGTGCAGTACCCTCTCCTTCTCTGCAGTGCAGTACCCTCTCCTTCTCCTCTGCAGTGCAGTACCCTCTCCTTCTCCTCTGCAGTGCAGTACCCTCTCCCTCTCTCTGCAGTGCAGTACCCTCTCCCTCTCCTCTGCAGTGCAGTACCCTCTCCCTCTCCTCTGCAGTGCAGTACCCTCTCCTTCTCCTCTGCAGTGCAGTACCCTCTCCCTCTCTGCAGTGCAGTACCCTCTCCTTCTCCTCTGCAGTGCAGTACCCCCTCTCTCTCCTCTGCAGTGCAGTACCCTCTCCCTCTCCTCTGCAGCGCAGTACCCCCTCTCTCTCCTCTGCAGTGCAGTACCCTCTCCTTCTCTGTAGTGCAGTACCCTCTACTTCTTCTCTGCTTGCGCTCCACACGCCAATTAGCGTGCTTTCTCCAATAAACCCAGACCGCTATATGTGACTGCGGGGGGCATTTTCTCTAAACTCGGGGCGTCTGCCTGTGTTGTTGACCTGGGCTGGGACGCTGCATAGTTTTACGCGTCAAACGCTTTCTGTCTTTTTACGATCCTCGTGAAGACTTGTTTACGTATGCCACCTCACACACACACACACACACACACACACACATACACACACACACACACACACACACACACACACACACACACACACACACACACACACACAAGGACACACGCACACACTTAAGCACACATACACGCACACACTCAAGCACACAGACACGCACACACACATAAACACACACACACACACACACACACACACACACACACACACACACACACACACACACACTCTTAACACTTACACTCAAGCACGCACATACTACCGAAGACACGCTTTCTGACGTCACGGAGATTCCTGCCCAAGACGCCATACTGCAATCCTGGGCCCTACAGAGTCCTGCGTACCTCCATTTCCCTCTCTGTTGATGGAGTGTGACGTCAGCAACATGGCCACCCGCAATAGAGAAGCCTGAAGGCGTCCGGCACGCCACAAGTACATCGTGCTCTGTGCGGCCACGCGGACCAAGGGCGTGCTGGCCACTGCGGTAGCCATGCTTCTGTCAACGCGGCATTTTAATGACCACTCCTGTCCGTGTATGTAAAATATATAATTCATTATCTCCCCTTAACAGTTTTGCCTCTTTAAAGTAATGTAGAATGAATGGTTTGGTCGTTTAAGAACAAAACAAGTAGCATCTGTTGGCTCCTTAAACACGTTGGGTGGGTGGTTGGTTGGTTGGGGGGATGGGGTGGGTGGGGGTAGGACTACCCCTAGTGCGCGGCATGGCAGAGGAGGGGGTGTAAGGCAGGGGGGGGGGGGGGTAACAAGGCAGGGGGGGGGGATGCAAGGCAGGGGGGATGCAGGACGCCCTCACTGCTAGGAGGCTCTCCTCTACTGTTAGTTCTGTCCATTTGTGAGCCCTGTCCCTCTGTGAGTCCTGTTCCTCTGTGAGCCCTGTCCCCCTGTGAGTCCTGTCCCCCTGTGAGTCCTGTCCCTCTGTGAGTCCTGTCCCCCTGTGAGTCCTGTCCTTTGTGAGCCCTGTCCCTCTGTGAGTCCTGTCCTCCTGTGAGCCCTGTCCCCCTGTGAGTCCTGTCCATTTGTAAGTCCTGTCCCTCTGTGAGTCCTGTCCTCCTGTGAGCCCTGTCCCTCTGTGAGCCCTGTCCCTCTGTGAGTCCTGTCCCTCTGTGAGCCCTGTCCCTCTGTGAGTCCTGTCCCTCTGTGAGCCCTGTCCCTCTGTGAATCCTGTCCCCTTGTGAGCCCTGTCCCTTTGTGAGTCCTGTCCCCCTGTGAGTCCTGTCCTTTGTGAGCCCTGTCCCTCTGTGAGCCCCGTCCTTTGTGAGCCCTGTCCCTCTGTGAGCCCCGTCCTTTGTGAGTCCTGTCCCCCTGTGAGCCCTGTCCCTCTGTGAATCCTGTCCCTCTGTGAGCCCCGTCCTTTGTGAGCCCTGTCCCTCTGTGAGCCCCGTCCTTTGTGAGTCCTGTCCCTCTGTGAGTCCTGTCCCTCTGTGAGCCCCGTCCTTTGTGAGCCCTGTCCCCCTGTGAGCCCTGTCCCCCTGTGAGTCCTGTCCCTCTGTGAGCCCCGTCCTTTGTGAGCCCTGTCCCTCTGTGAGCCCCGTCCTTTGTGAGTCCTGTCCCTCTGTGAGTCCTGTCCCTCTGGGAGCCTCGTCCTTTGTGAGCCCTGTCCCCCTGTGAGTCCTATCCCTCTGTGAGCCCTGTCCTTTGTGAGTCCTGTCCCCCTGTGAGCCCTGTCCCTCTGTGAATCCTGTCCCCTTGTGAGTCCTGTCCCTCTGTGAGCCCTGTCCTTTGTGAGTCCTGTCCCCCTGTGAGCCCTGTCCCTCTGTGAATCCTGTCCCCCTTGTGAGTCCTGTCAATCTTTGAGTCCTGTCCCCCTATGAGTCTTGTCCCCCTGTGAGTCCTATCCCTATGTGAGTCCTGTCCCCTTGTCAGTCCTGTCCCTGTGAGTCCTGTCATTCTGTGAGTCCTGTCCCCCTGTGAGTCCTGTCCCCCTGTGGGTCCTGTCCCTCTATGAGTTCTTTCCCCCTGTGAGTCCTGTCGTTCTGTGAGTCCTGTCCCCATGTGAGTCCTGTTTCTCTGTGAGTCCCGTCCCCCTGTGAGTCCTGTCCCCCTGTGAGCCCTGTCCCACTGTGAGCCCTGTCCCACTGTGAGTCCTGTCCCTCTGTGAGTCCTGTCCTTCTGTGAGTCCTGTCTCCCTGTGAGTCCTGTCCCCCTGTGAGTCCTGTCCCCCTGTGAGCCCTTTCCCTCTGTGAGTCCTGTCCTTCTGTGAGTCCTGTCCCCCTGTGAGTCCTGTCCCCCTGTGAGTCCTGTCCCCATGTGAGCCCTTTCCCACTGTGAGCCCTGTCTCTCTGTGAGTCCTGTCCCTCTGCCACCCGTCAAGACCAGCGTGCAATGTCCACTGGGGTGTGTAGGCATGTCCTTGTGCTGTCCTTTCGTCGTCATCCTCGCCCTCGTTGTCATCCTCGCCCTCGTCGTCATCTTCGCCTTTCTCGTCCTCCGCCGTTCTTCCCTCCTTTTTCCCCCATCCTCCTTCTCTCCTCTTCCTCTTCCCTCCCTCCCCCCTTCCTCCCCCCCCCCTTCTTTCACCCCTCCCCCTCCCCCTCCCTGGCCTCATCACGTCAGGTCTGACGGGTGCGAGGCTTATGTCATCCCTGTTTGCCAATACGTCACTTCCAACTTTGAGACAGAAATCTCTTTGTGCACGCACTGGCTGCTTTCCACTTCCGCTGTCGTCCAGTGTGTAAGACTGCGTGCCCACGTCTGTGTCTGTCTGTGTCTGTCTGTGTCTGTCTTGTGTCTGTCTTGTGTCTGTCTTGTGTCTGTCTTGTGTCTGTCTTGTGTCTGTCTTGTGTCTGTCTTGTGTCTGTCTTGTGTCTGTCTTGTGTCTGTCTTGTGTCTGTCTTGTGTCTGTCTTGTGTCTGTCTTGTGTCTGTCTTGTGTCTGTCTTGTGACTGTGTGTCTGTCTTGTGTCTGTATTGTGTCTGTCTTGTGTCTGTCTTGTGTGTGTGTGTGTGTGTGTGTGTGTGTGTGTGTGTGTGTGTGTGTGTGTGTTTGAGAGAGAGAGAGAGAGAGAGAGAGAGAGAGAGAGAGAGAGAGAGAGAGAGAGAGACTTTGACTTTTGACTTTGAATTCTTTATTGCAAGGCCGACGGCCCGTCACAATTTTTACAGTTGTTCTGAGCGTATTGCTTTTGCATACATGAACAATTTGGCGAAAGCAAAAAGGAAGGAAATGAACATACATGCTTTAGTTTCCTTCTTGAAACACAGCTAAGCAAAGGTAGTGGTGGAAGGTGGGGGATGGGGGGAATGTACATGGTGACCAAGAGTCAAGCAGGGTCTTACCCCGTCATACAGTGTGCTTATGCATGTACAAACAAGTATATTATTGTAGATTAGGCTACCATGGTTCAAGGCGGGTTGTAGGGTGGGGTGGAAATTGGGCCAATTTTAGCTTTTGATCTCGGGTTGACCGTGGATCTCTAATAATACAATACAACTAAGATTGCTCGTCTTGGAGACGTTGACGGCGGCTTTTGAGCGCATAATGTATAAACATAGCAACATGTTTCGTCTTAATGTATCCCTCTCCATCAATCAAAAAGGTAAAGCCTCTGTTATTTAAATACTGGATATACCTTTTTACATATTTTTCTCTAAGATCTTTATAAATTTCACATTCTAACTGGAAATTAATTTTATCTTCTACATAATCTGTGCAAAATGGACAGTGTGTGTCCTCTCCGCTGAACGTGTTGTGAGTGCGCAGGTCACTTATTCCTAATCTAAGGCGTATCATTGCATCCCTAAACTTTCCTATTTCTATGGTACTAAGATATTTCTCACATTCGAATGAATCTTTATGGACACTGTATACCAGGTAACGTTCGCTTTCACTTAATCTACTATGCCATTCCTGTCTGAAGCAATCTTGTAGTCTGACTTTAAAGTTTCTGAGAAAGCTCCTTTCATTATTTGTTCCTCTATTTAACCAAATTCTTTCTCTCTCTCTGTCTCTCTCTCTGTCTCTCTCTCTCTCTCTCTCTCTCTCTCTCTCTCTCTCTCTCTCTCTCTCTCTCTCTCTCTCTCTCTCTCTCTCTCTCTCTCTCTCTCTCTCTCCCTTCCTCCCACCTCCCCACCCCCACCCCCACCCCCACCCCCGACATCACCCCATCCTCTCTTCTCGCTAAGGACTGCTCCTCCCCCACACCCCTCCTCCCCCCATTCCTTCCTTCCAACCCAGCCACCCCACAACTTCTGACCACCTTTCCACTGTCTTCGTCTGTTGCTATGACGACGATCCCAGGTTGCGTCAACGCAAAGGTCACCGTGTACTAGTATACGAAACTTTCGCCTTGGTAGCTCTGCAGTGCTCTGTCGCCATGGAAACGGTGGAATCGAAGCTAAGACGTCCCTGGCTTTTGACTGGGGCTGTAGCTAGTGCTGTCCTTAGCTAGTGCTGTCTGTAGCTAGTGCTGTCTGTAGCTAGTGCTGTCTGTAGCTAGTGCTGTTTGTAGCTAGTGTTGTCTGTAGCTAGTGCTGTCCTTAGCTAGTGCTGTCTGTAGCTAGTGCTGTCTGTAGCTAGTGCTGTCTGTAGCTAGTGCTGTCTGTAGCTAGTGCTGTCCTTAGCTAGTGCTGTCTGTAGCTAGTGTTGTCTGTAGCTAGTACTGTCTGTAGCTAGTGCTGTCTGTAGCTAGTGCTGTCTGTAGCTAGTACTGTCTTTAGCGAATTTGTCTGTAGCTAGTGTTGTCTGTAGCTAGTGCTGTCTGTAGCTTGTGCTGTCTGTAGCTAGTGACTGTCAGTAGCTAGGGTTAATTTGTAGCTAGTGGTCTCTATAACTGGAAATATCTTATGCTAGGACTGTCTCTAACAAGGGTTGTCTGGAGCTAGGGCTATCAGTAGCTAGGGCTGCCTGTTGCTAGGGCTGTTTCTTGCTATGGCTGTCTGTAGCGACGGCTGTCCCTAGCTAGGGCTTTCTCTAGTTCAGGCTGCTTCTGGCTGTGGCTGTCCCTTGCTAAGGTAGTATGTAGCTAGGGGTATCTCTAAGAGTTTCTGTAGCTAGGGCTGTCTCTAGATGGAAATGCCTTTAGGTAAACCTTACCTTTATCTCGGAATGCCTGTAGCTGGGGCTGTCTTTAGTCAGGGCTTTCTTTAGCTAGAATTACTTGAAGTCAGGACTGTCAAAGGGAAGACTGTCTAAAGGCAGGACTGTCTTAAGCTAGGACAGACTGAAGGCAGGACTGTCTTAAGCTAGGACAGACTGAATGCCGGATTTTCTTAAGCTAGGACAGACTGAAGGCAGGACTGTCCAAAGGCAGGACTTTCTTAAGCTAGGACAGACTGAAAGCAGGACTATACGAAGGCAAGACAGACTGAAGGCAGAACAAACTGAAGGCAGGACTGTCAAAAGCTGGGACAGACTAAAGCGAGGACAGTCTGAAGGCAGGACTGTACGAAGGCAGGACTTACTGAAGGCAGGACAGACTAAAGGCAGGACTATACGAAGGCAGGACAACTAAAGGGAGGACTATTCAAAGGCAGGACAGACTAAAGGCAGGACAGTGTGAGGACAGGACAGACTAAAAGGAGGACTATACGAAGGCAGGATAGACTAAAGGGAGGACTATACGAAGGCAGGACAGTGTGAGGGCAGGACAGACTAAAGGGAGGACTATTCAAAGGCAGGATAGACTAAAGGGAGGACTATACGAAGGCAGGACAATGTGAGGGCAGGACTGACTGAAGGCAGGACTATACGAAGGCAGGACAGACTAAAGGGAGGACTATACGAAGGCAGGGCAGTGTGAGGGCAGGACAGACTAAAGGGAGGACTATACGAAGGCAGGACAGTGTGAGGGCAGGACAGACTAAAGGCAGGACTATACGAAGGCAGGACAGACTAAAGGGAGGACTATACGAAAGCAGGACAGACTAAAGGGAGGACTATACGAAGGCAGGACAGACTAAAGGGAGGACTATACGAAGGCAGGACAGACTAAAGGGAGGACTATACGAAGGCAGGATAGTGCGAGGGCAGGACAGACTACAGGGAGGACTATTCAAAGGCAGGATAGACTAAAGGGAGGACTATACAAAGGCAGGACTATACGAAGGCAGGACAGTGTGAGGGCAGGACTGACTGAAGGTAGGACTATACGAAGGCAGGACAGTGTGAGGGCAGGACAGACTAAAGGGAGGACTATTCAAAGGCAGGATAGACTAAAGGGAGGACTATACGAAGGCAGGACTATACGAAGGCAGGACAGACTAAAGGGAGGACTATTCAAAGGCAGGACTGACTAAAGGTAGGACTATACGAAGGCAGGACAGTGTGAGGGCAGGACTGACTGAAGGTAGGACTATACGAAGGCAGGACAGTGTGAGGGCAGGACTGACTGAAGGCAGGGCTATACAAAGGCAGGACAGTGTGAGGGCAGGACTGACTGAAGGCAGGACTATACGAAGGCAGGACAGTGTGAGGGCAGGACTGACTGAAGGCAGGGCTATACAAAGGCAGGACAGTGTGAGGGCAGGACTGATTGAAGGTAGGGCTATACAAAGGCAGGACAGTGTGAGGGCAGGACTGACTGAAGGTAGGACTATACGAAGGCAGGACAGTGTGAGGGCAGGACTGACTGAAGGCATGGCTATACAAAGGCAGGACAGTGTGAGGGCAGGACTGACTGAAGGTAGGACTATACGAAGGCAGGACAGTGTGAGGGCAGGACTGACTGAAGGCAGGACTATACGAAGGCAGGACAGTGTGAGGGCAGGACAGACTGAAGGCAGGACAGTGTGAGGGCAGGACAGACTAAAGGCAGGGCTATACAAAGGCAGGACAGACTAAAGGCAGGACTATACGAAGGCAGGACAGACTAAAGGCAGGGCTATACAAAGGCAGGACTGACTAAAGGCAGGACTATACGAAGGCAGGACAGTGTGAGGGCAGGCCTGACTCACTGGGAAGGGCTATATAAAGGTAGGACAGTGTGAGGGCAGGACTGACTGAAGGCAGGACAGTGTGAGGGCAGGACAGACTAAAGGCAGGACTATACGAAGGCAGGACAATGTGAGGGCAGGACTGACTGAAGGCAGGACAGCCTGGGAGAGTGGGAGGGAGAAGCCGGTACGCAGTGCAGTGGAAAGGCGCCACAGACTCACGTCCTCCGTGTCGCCACAGCACGGACGCCAGATGGTCCCACTCCGCTCTAAGGCCCGCAACTGTCGCACGGCCAGCCAGTAATCTCCACGGATGAACGGGTTTATCTCTCTTTATGAGGTTGTCCGGGAAACCTGACGACTGCAGGCCTGTCACGTGATTATGGGACGGGTGAGACCGAGGCTGACTCGCTGGTGCGCAGCGCGGCACAAAAACAGAAGTGTTCAATATGTCAGAGATGATGAGACTGGACAGAGAAGAGAAACACTGAAGAAGGAAGGATGAAAGGAAGGAGGGAAAGGAAGGAAGGAAAAGAGGAGAGACAACAGAAGAAAGTCAGGTGGTAGGTGGTCACTTCACCTGTGGGAATACCTGTCTAAAGATGTCCACACAGCCATTCCCTAAGGTCCTTGTCTGCATTTCTCCGCCTTATCTTTCTGTAATCGTTCAAACCACTCCGGTGTGCGAGTGCGTGCGTGCTTGTGTAAATGTATGTACATAAGTATATTTGTATTTTTCGGTGCTGGCGTTTGAAGCAGAAAAGGTGACAAGCTGAGCGACAATGGCTGCGTTCTGGTTTGGCTGTTCACAAAGAAATGTTTGGTTCTTTCAAGAACAAGATCAATCGTCTAGTCGATACGGCTAAGACAGTGTACTTCAATGAAAAAATATGTGCTTC
>JAWQFJ010012585.1:0-18341 GCA_034096865.1 Theodoxus fluviatilis | reverse complement strand
TTTTGGTTTGATATGATGGGCCGATCCTGGAGGTACTGCAATACCAGGCCGACCCGCGGGTATGGAGGAGCAAGCTCCTTTCTCATGCCCAAGGTCCAAAAATCAGTTTGGCATCCATGTAATTGCACTTCATTATATGTATTTTACTGCATTGCACATTTGTAGCTGCGGGAGGAGCTAACGAACGTTGAAGAAGACCGCCAGGAGAGTCAGAACGAGTTTCTGCATCACCAGGAAGAAATCATGAGCATACAGTGACTGCTGGTGCAGTAGCTGCAAAGGCTCCTGCAGCAACAAAAGCTTTGATCTTAGCCAAAAGGCCAAGAAGCGATATCATACATGGATTTCATGTTCTATATCAACTAAAACACGTCATTACTTCGTTCTGGTAGCGTACACTTGCTTTCTCAACCAAACTATGTTTTAAAACAGGCAACAACGAGCGTCTGTACAATCATAAATGTACAAAACTCCACATGAAAAGTGGTAATATTCCTGTACTGCTACATTTTTATTGTGTTTAGTTTGTAGGGTCAAAAGATCTCCTTTTCCAGACTGCGAATCCTGCAATACGCAGACAGCATGTACTCTAGTGATAAGCAGACTCACTGCTGATGTTTTCTTTTGCAATGAGGTCAGCTTGTTGGGAGTAGCAATTCCACCAAAGATTATAGGTTACACAAAGATAGTTCATGCCGAGCTTTTGCTCTTTGAAGTTACAAGCAGCTAAAATTGCAGCGTTCCAAGCGGCTAGCACTATGGGAGATGCCTATAGTCCGTTTCAACATTGCACATTTAAAATGGTGGACATAGTCTCGCTTCGCGCAGAAAAAGCTGAATTTGGGGACACTAGAAACCCCATCCAAAGAAAATGTAAACCATGAACAGCATTAATTTATCAAAGCTGTATGTTGAATGCATCAAAAGGTATTGAAAGCTCCTACTTTTTAACAATCGAAATGCAGGTCACTCGCAGAACCACGTGTGCACGGGTCGACGTGATCGCAACGTTTGGTGACCCTGTTCTCTCTGTGTTAAAAATTATTATTCTTCAAATCGGTCAAATAGTGACGTCACTCGTTCTTCAACCTTGGTAGTTGATGACGTTATCGGAAATTTTAGAATTAGGTCCATCGCACATCTGTTGCTGTTGTTTAGGGTCTATTCTTTGGAAAAATCTTTGCCCTTGTCTCCACTAAATCCTATAATCATGTGACTAAATACAGTGCAATGTTGAAACGGACTATAGGCATTTCCCATAGTGCTAGCCGCTTGCGGCGCAACGTGTCTCGACCCTCACGAGAATGAGCTAATGAACTATCTTTGTGTAACCTATAAGCTTTGATTCCACTGACACGAAATAAACCTCATCTCCTGATTCAACTAAGAATCACGAAGCATATTACTTTTAAAACTCTAAATTATCCACAATATAAGGGAATGGAATCTAAAAAACCTCAATCTTCATACCCAAACTGCGATTGGCTAATCCACAGCAAAAGCTCACACATTAAAAAAATTATGTCCGCAGTTCTGAGACATGGTAGCTGGAGCTAACAAAAAGTGCTTTCTGATCAGGATAGACAAGTGGACGAACTGGCGACTTTCACAAATTAGGACATACCACTGTAGGTTCCCATTTCAACATTTATTCTTCAAACACTTTCTACACTAGGTAACAATACTGTTCAAAGCAGCATGCGGAAGAAAGTATATTTTAAAAAAAACAATTAGACGCCCCAGAACACTAAGTATGTTCTCCTTGATCTAAGTAGGGCTGAAATGGTCGTTGTCACATACATTCGGGGACAGAGTACTCTGCATATACACTGCATAGCTTATACTTATAGTCTTTGGTATAATATATCAGCAAAGTCACTATACTCTGGACATTGTCATAATCCCGACAATTAAGGGTTATGGAAAACAATTGGGGTTTTTTTCATGGGACCTCGGTCAGTTTCTAAAAACGAGGCCGAACACGTCCTCGTGCTCCAACACCGAACTCCATGTAGTGCAGCTAGAAAATATTCTGACCTGCTTCGTGGGTCTTTGGGATTTCCCCAGACCTCAACCATATGTGTGTGAGTGCGTGTGTGTGTGTGTGTGTGTGTGTGTGTGCTTGCGTGTGTGTGTGTGCTTGCGTGTGCGTGCGTGCGTGTGCGTGAGTGAGTGTGTGTGTACGTGTGTGTTTGTGTGTGTACGTGTGTGTGTGTGTGTGTGTGTGTGTGTGTGTGCTTGCGTGCGTGCGTGCGTGTGCGTGCGCGCGTACTGTGTACGTGTGGTTTGTGTGTGTGTGTGTGTGTGTGTGTGTGTGTGTGTGTGTGTGTGTGTGTGTGTGTGTGTGTGTGTGTGATAAACAAGAATAGATATCAGTACGCGAAAGATCAAGATAGAGATTTTAAAACACCCACACACATGATTACGAAAAAATGCGACAGTGTTCCCTAATAAGGAGAGAATGACCATAGTGCCTTTATTATTCTATGCACAGAGAGACAACGCTTACATGTGAATCCTGTACAATTAGCATCTGCTCACAAACCCCAACACTGAACTGAAAATATATTTGATATTAAAAGAAAAGCAAAATCAGTAAAGAGCACAGTGCAAAATCGCAGATGCAACAATTATGCTTAGGCACCCAAAAATGTGATTATGGTAATCCGACCGACATCGTCCCCCCTCCCCCATTACTATTATTATTATTATTATTATTATTATTATTATTATTATTATTATTATTATTATTATTATTATTATTATTATTATTATTATTATTATTATTATTAGTCTCCCGACCCTGACTTTTTTAATGCAAAAACCAAAAACATAGAGAGAGAAAGAAAAAGACGATAAACAACGAACTGCGTGCCGTTACATTCTTCCCTGAGCCCTATATGAGCACCGAGAGAATATATTTTTACATTCTGTTTTCTTTTTAGAAGAGGCGAGATTGAAATTAAACCAAACTTTCTTTCATTGAAAACGCTTCAAAAAGCTTAAACATTGGATGGATTCCCTGACTGCTCGTGGGGCAGAAAAGATGGGACAGCACGCAGTTCGTTCATTGTTTACCATTCCCTTATTTAATTCTTTCTTTCTTCATGATCGGAACAACAAGTTTTGGGTTGGCGGGGGGGTGGGGGGGGGGGGGGGGGGGGGGGGGGGGGGGGGGAAAGAGTCGGTCGGGTTACCAGGATCACAATATCTTCTTCTCCTTCTTGGATGGGGGTAGGAGGAGGCAGAGAAGGGGAGGGGGGGGGGGGGGGGGGGGGGCAGGAGGAGCACACACGCATGCACGCCCATATCAAAGAGCTATATTGATTCACATGCACAATTAATCGCCGCACACATGGGTATGCGCATGCAAGCAAGCGCGGACGAACACACACATGCCTACACACACACACACACACACACACACACACACGTACACACACACATGCACGCACGCACGCGCGCGCACACACACACACGTACACAGACACACACACACGTTATTGTAGTCAATGACTGCAGTTTATCTTGGAATGGCTCAAGGATCCAGGTAGGGCCTAACTGCTAAAGGGTTTTTAATTTCCCCATGATGTAAACAACTCGATCATGGTAATGCTCTTTTCACTCTGCAATCTCCCTTAAATACATACATGTATATCAAAACAGGACTCTCTCTCCATACATTACGTAATTTATATCACTTATCAGCATCATGACAATGACAATTAAACATCCACAATGCTTCGCAAAGACAGCGCACGCACACGTGCATACATTACATGGTTTATATCAGCATCATGAAAATGACAAACACAAAGCCTCGCAAAGACATATCTTACCCAGCGCGAGTGGTTGTCACGCACGCACGTGCTCATCACTGGTGACGTACGTGATAATAAAAACTTTATTGAAACTGCGTTTTTGCAAGAGAAACGTACATATTCAATGCTTTTCTCGGCAATGGAATCCCATAGTTGACTAACTCCAGCCTTTTATTAGTTTTAACACTGAAATAAGCCAACATCGCAATTAGCAATTGAATTCAGTTAATTAACCGAAGAAGTGAATTCAAATTTGCAGCTTGCGTAGTAGTGTATAACCCAACCTGCTGTACCTAGACTGCATACTAGCCGCCACGCATGCAAGTCTAGCACTAGGAACTATGAAAAGGCTACACAGCCTACCTCATACTCATAGAATATTTCAAGTTCAAGTTCAAATAATCAACTGCATGGGTAATCTGGAAAACGGGCACGCATGATATATGCAGTTCTAAAATGCGATGTACCGAACATGATACACTCATAGCTACATACGTTTACTTGCAAATTAATTGAATACGCAGTACTAACCTTTCACTGGTAAGGACAACACTTTTGAAAGCTACTTTTAAGTACTTGTCAACTTGGTGATGTGAATCTCACCCGCATGAATTCTCCCTCTCGGTATCTCCAGGGCAGAGTTTGTTCTAATAGTAATAATAGTGCTATGAACTCTCTGGAGTGGAGAGTGAGCGAGGAGCTGGAACGCGCGTCTTTAGTGCAGGGCGTTATCAAGCCGGGCAAAACAGTAGATTAAATTATTTCTGTACTGCTGCTAAAATTGACAACACTAAAACGATTTTTTTACACGTGAATTACCATAAATTTATTTATTATTCCACCATGAAGTTGTTTGTTGAATTATATATACTTTTTCGTGTTCTCGATCTCAGACGATCGAGTGTACAACAGTTTCTAGACGTGAAGACTGAAGTGGATACCAATTAAAATTAAACAGACCAGTCACAACTGCAGAGGCGTACGTATATATACATCTTGTCATGTTAGCCTTATGTATGCAATAATGCATATCCGTCGCTTTACTCTTTAACCCTGTAGCTATATCCATACGACCATAGTCCGCGTTGTCTATTGATAAGTTTCCCATACGATCCTCGGGTGTCCGGGAACAGAGGAGATGGACAAAACATTTGACTGTACATTCGCTAAATAAACAACCAAGCTGCAAACTTTTCGCGCGCGTGTGCTCCTGCACGCACGCACGCACACATACAGGAGAGAGAGAGAGAGAGAGAGAGAGAGAGAGAGAGAGAGAGAGAGAGAGAGAGAGAGAGAGAGAGAGAGAGAGAGAGAGAGAGAGAGAGAGAGAGAGAGAGAGAGAGAGAGAGAGAGGGTTATTGCGGGGGCCTCAGGCCCATTGCAAAGTACAAATATTACAGGGTATACCATCTTTCAAATGTATCACTTCCCTAAAGCAAATTAAAATGATGGACAAGTAACAAGGATTACATCGAGAGCTACCGGTAAACACTAACAAGATTAAAATCATTCCTGTAATCAAGGAAGATAGTGGCAGCCTCAGCTTTTCGTCGGAATGCATGGTATAATAAGTACGTCGCCACATTTCTTACAGTGGTTACATCACATGCTGACAGAAGATATGTAATGGGATCAGTGATATATATCATTCTGTATACATGGAAAAATGTACTGAGAGAGAGAGAGAGAGAGAGAGAGAGAGAGAGAGAGAGAGAGAGAGAGAGAGAGAGAGAGAGAGAGAGAGTTCAGTGCCGCGATGTGGATGCATTTGTAAAGGGTTTGCATGACAAAATAAAAGATGGATAGATGACGAAAACTCATATACTGAAACTTTTCATTTGTGTCGATTACGCTGCCCACGTGATGTTGCACTTGCAGTCTTGGATCAGTCACATTGCAGCGTTCGTATCCGCCGGATCATTCTGCACGTAGTCGTATCACGCGATGATTTTCTTGTTGATTGAAACCATGTGCACGGATCGAGGCCGGGGCGTGTCGACGCACAGCTGTTTTCGTCGTTGTGGCAACTTGTGCACCTGTAAGTGCACCTAGCTAGCTTACTTCCTGATCTTTCTTTCCTTCCATACCAACCGTATACAGATCGAGGCGATTCCTTCATCAAGTTCATGAATGTGCTGAAGCCGATCACCATGCGCAATTAATTATGTTGTACACGGCAAAAGTACAGGTGCAATATCGAGGTGTGTCAGCGACTGTAGACGCTGCATGATGTTCAATTGCCGGTAAACATGCTCTAAGGTAGCGGCTCTTTGGATTGCGTCCAAAGTCGCCGCGCACACACAAGGTATACTTGATCGCTACTTCGACCTTGAATTTGTTAATTATAAGTTTCTTTCCTCCGGAAAGTATACATATTGCCTTACATCACCTATAATCTTTGCTTACATGGAACACTCAGTCCATGTGAGCCTTTTGAACGTCATAATTCCCTTCCCCCGTCGCTACCTGTCTCTGTTGCTGTATTTGCCTCCCCCCCCCCCCCCAATCTCTCTCTCTCTCTCTCTCTCTCTCTCTCTCTCTCTCTCTCTCTCTCTCTCTCTCTCTCTCTCTCTCTCTCTCTCTCTCTCTCTCTCTCTCTCTCTCTCGCTCTCTCTAGCCCCACCTTACCACTTTACCACTTTACATCCACTCACAAGTCTGTCATCTGTGTAAGGCAGTTGGAAACCCTGACATGGGTGAAAGGTCAGTATGTAAACCACACCTTTTACCATTCTTAAATGTTAACTTTCGGTGGCCATCTGATTTGCCATTGAAATTCAGCATCCTAACTATTGCCTTGTTTTCTTGCCTTGCTGCTTACTTACATATTCTTTGCCTGTATATCTTTACCATGCAAGGCACGATATCACAGCAAAGGTTTGTTTTTTCTCTTTCCCTCTCTCCAGATTTGGCTTCATATACAACGAGCAACCTTGGCCAGAGGATGGGGGAAGGAAGAAGGAATGGAGTTTGCCACAGGAACTTTTACCCAGAACCGGATGTTCTGCCAAAATTTCTGCCCTTAGTTTAACACCAGTCTGCCGATTTCTTCTCTGCCCCTGGGTATTCAGGCTGGTTTTTGAAGAGCAAAGCACAGTGATGTCTGGAAATGCAACCTCTGGACTTTGGATTCTGCTCACAAACTCACCATGTGCTTTGATCTTTTTTATCTTTAACTTTAAGCCAACATGAGGCACCCAGGATTAACATTTTGCAAGAATATGTTTATAGAAGGTCTGGACTTGTCAATGGATGAATCTTGACCAAAACATTTCACAAGTTTTAAAATTTTAAATCAGAGTTCCAAGAGCTTAGTGCACAGTGAAGATAGGATAGACCACTCTAGTATGCCAGGCCTCTGGTGAATTGAGCTCTTCATCCACCTGAATGCCTGGTCTGGCTCTACTAATGTTGCTTAAATGAGTGATGCAGAGTACAACTGCAGCCTCAGTCTTGCATGACTGCGACCTTAGCTACAAGTGGTATATAGGTCAAAGCAAGCCCTATCTTTTGATACCAGTTTGGTTGACCTTGCTTCAAGGTCAAGGTCACAGGAGCTCTTCAAAGTTGGATTGTATACATATTTTGAAGTGACCTTGACCCTGAACTAGGGAATATAACTGTTTCAAACTTAATAATTATGTGGGGCACATGTTATACTTTCATCATGAGACACATTTGGTCACATATCATCAAGGTCAAGGTCACTTTGACCCTTATTAAATGTGACCAAAATGGGGTAGTGAACCACTAAAAGTGACTATATCTCATGGTAGAAAGTGCCAATAAGCACCATTGTGCTTCCTATGTCTTGAATTAAGAGCTTTGTGTTGCATGACCTTGGATGACCTTGACCTTGGGTCAAGGTCACGTGTATTTTTGGTAGGAAAAAATGTGTAAATCATTTCTTAGTGTATGATGTCATTGCTAGGTTTAGTTGTTTGACCTTGACCTTGAAGGTCACCTGAAGGTCAAGGTCACCTGAAGGTCACGGTCACCTGAAGGTCAAGGTCAAGCATGTGAGTCGTATGGGCTTTGCCCTTCTTGTTTCCTAAAGGCTGCAGTAAAAAGTTTTGCATCACTACTGATTTTTTACATTGAACACCACTGAAAGTGTTGGGCTGCAAGGGAAGGAGTGTCAATGTGGGTAACAAATAAAGCGAGGGATTTTGATGAGGAATAAGGAATTTGGGAATTTTTGAACTTACACAAACTTTGGGTTCATTGATCTTCATGATGCATATTCCTAAAAGGGTCACAAATGTTTAATTGGTTACTGGTAATAACCAAACTTGGGTGATTAATGACAGCGACTGAAATCTTAATGGAAACAGTGCCAAACATTTCATGTTTTACAAACACACACACATATGAAAGGAGGGAAGATGTGAGAGTGTGTGTATGTGTGAGAGACAGAGGGTTATGATGTGACTAATAAAATGATCATTACTTCTACAGCTTATGTTGATGTAAATTGTAGCAGAGTGCTTGCATCGATCTGGTATTGACTACTCAGTCTAGTCACAATTCTTCCCTTGTTTGCACCACTTTGTAAAGCATTGTTGCAAGTACGGGCTTTGCCATGATTTAAGATGTCCATGGTACACATCACATTTTCACAAGTGCTGTCACTTGTCTGTGATGCGACAGCTGTGAATCTTGAGCCATTTCATGAATACAGTGTATTCAAATGGTAAAGATGTAAAAGCAGTATTTTTCTGTGTTGTGTTTTCCTGTCCAGGATGTTGATCACAGATGTACCAGCTGCTAGCTATATATAAGTGTTCTTGTTTTAAATATTTATATTTTTCTTCAGTTTTGCCTGTGGTAGACTGTGCCAGAGGCTTGAGAGTTTCTACAGTCACACTGATGCAAACAAGTAGTGCTTTCAAATTTGACCGAAGTTCATCAGCTGGGTTCATGAGGGTGCCAAATGTGACTGGCATGAGAAATGAGGCTAAAGTACAAAATACAATTTTCATGAAAACTCAGAGTGAAGTTATCAGTACAGATGTGTAATGTATACATTTTCCTGAAATTTACTGTTCAACATTTAAGATTTCTTTTACGAACACACTTTTGAATTCTGGAATATGCATGAATAATGATGTGGTTGAAATATCTTTCTTTTTGGGGGGTACTTAAGCCTAGTTTTTTCATGCATGGTCACAAATATACTGATTTCAGTGAAGTCCAGCCCATTTGACATCTTGTCCAGGTTTCAAGAACATCCAATGGGGTTCCTGCTTTGGGAGACCTCCAAGAGTGGATACAGCAGAGAATGTGCCAATTGAGAGCCTGATTTCTACAGGCCTGTCTACACAAAGTGCTGTACCTTGCCTGTTGGATTTTACTGAGGACATCATTCAACCAAATTTATTAGGAACAGGGTATGACTGTATAGTAGGAGATGGGTCTCATGCCATGGACATTGAATTTTGCTGAACACACACACACACACACACACACACACACACACACATATATATATATATATATGTGTGTGTGTGTCTGTGGCCGAGTGGTTAGAGCTCTGCACCTACAGTCGCTTGCGGCCAGTGGGTACGGCGTTCGAAGCTGCGTGGTTCCCAGAGTTGCATCCTTGAGCAAGATGCTTAACTCGCATTGCTTCTCCCCACCCAGGAGTAAAACCGGGTACCTGTGAGGGCAATGTTGGCAAAATGTAGTGCGATTAACCCTTGTATGCGGCCAAGCGCCAGCATCGGGTTGGAATACTCCCCAGGGAGCGGAGTTGGTGCTGGTACCTGACTGGGTGTGTCTTAAAATGTCTGTCACTATGTTTGTTGTGAGGGACCAGTGAGGATTGATCAAGATGCCCAGTGATCGGGGGGTTAAAAGTGTAAAGCGGTTTGAGACCCAGACAAAGGGTGTAAGTCTCTATTTTAAAAAACACATCTTTACCTTTACCTTTGCTTCGTTATAAGCCCAAAAATGTTCCCGAGTCTAGCGAAGCTCTGACAGTTCCAGGCCTGGGGAATTTCAGGGCTTGGCAGGGAAGGAGTTAATGACTGTCAACCAAATTGATCAAGTCCAGTGAATGATTGTACAATAAAGGATAAGTCTGGTACCTTGGCAGATTGAATATTAAATGACTATCAACCACATTTATTAAGTACAGTGTGTGACTGTATAGTTAGGGATATGTCTGGTACCTTAGCAGATTTAATATTAAATGACTATCAACCACATTTATTAAGTACAGTGTGTGACTGTATAGTTAGGGATATGTCTGGTACCTTGGCAGATTTAATATTAAATGACTATCAACCACATTTATTAAGTACAGTGTGTGACTGTATAGTTAGGGATATGTCTGGTACCTTGGCAGATTGAATATTAAATGACTATCAACCACATTTATTAAGTACAGTGTGTGACTGTATAGTTAGGGATATGTCTGGTACCTTGGCAGATTTAATATTAAATGACTATCAACCACATTTATTAAGTATAGTGTGTGACTGTATAGTTAGGGATATGTCTGGTACCTTGGCAGATTTAATATCAAATGACTATCAACCACATTTATTAAGTACAGTGTGTGACTGTATAGTTAGGGATATGTCTGGTACCTTGGCTGTTCCACTTGAATGACCTTATAAACAAAATGTGTACAACCTGGTCATATCTGAAGCCCCATTATTTTGAGCTGTGTGGAATTGTGGTATTTGGCTGTGAATATTGGGAATAACAAAGACAAAGACAAATCATAACAGTTGTACAAAAATACAACTTTATATTAAACTTCTCAAACGACAAATTAACTAATTATGATTTGCAAGACACACAAACAAGCACACATATGCACATCCATGCTTCTGCCGCTGGCAAAGACTTCATCTGCTTCCCAGCTTGATCTGTAGCTGTGAAATGGAGGGAGCAGCAGCTGCAGTAGCAGAAAAAACTAGGGAGCTATGAGAACCACATTCACTTCCAGGAAAATGTTGTGGTTGGTACAGAAACCCTCCATCTGGACATCCATCCTTTCGTTTGATTGACAGATTTCTTGATTGTACATAAACAACATTTTCCTTTATGGAAAATACCGCTAATAGACCAGGGAAGTCAGGAATGTGATTTGACATGATGCAATGTAATCAAATGATATCAGGCAGACATCATCTGCTGACAGAGTACCCTGAAGGAGAAATGATTCATTTGGTGTAGTTTTAAATGTCTGACACAACCAGAAAGCCCCGACTTACAACTGAGGAAAGAAATCCATACATGGAACTCCAAATACATCATTGGTCTGGCAAAGTTTGATTTATTTGGTTATTTAACCCTTTGGAGATGCCGCCTGTTTATGATGTACTAGCCAAAAAGACAAGCCACTTTTTGCAATTTGCTTGAATTGCAGGCATAGACATTTTCAAAATTAAACAACAAATCCCAGAACTAATCAAGGACATGTAAATCTATATATTGTTTTAAAGATAACATGCTGAAGGAACAATATCTGAAATACTCAAATTAAATACTTGTTTTTTTAAAAATAAATATACCTATGTTAACTCATTTGCATATGTACATTATACATAAAAGAATTAATTATTTGGCAAATACAGACATAAAAAGGAGTATATGAATATGTAAAATGCATATATCCTTCCTTGAGTCCAAACGTATTCCTGTGGCAGCAAAGTTCTGAAAAAATGAGGTTTGGGGTGAAAAAACAGGTAGAAATTTACCAATGGATGACTGTCTATCCAAGGTATGTGCCGAGGTCCCAGAGTTTCGTGAAACAGATTAGCTCCTCTCCATGAACTCTGAACCATGAAAAACATGGTTGACAATCATCATCATCACCATCGCTTCCATGACTACTCTGTGCAGATTCTGATTCTGAATTTTTGAATAGATTCTTAGTTATTCTTGTATTATTCCAATCCGAGTCTCGCAGGAAAGGTGAGTATTTTCTGTGTGAGAGAAATATGTTGTCATGAAAAAGAAAACAAAACTTGTCTGGATAAAAAAACACAACTGTCCACCATGACCTTCCTGAACAAGGCATTATGTCCTAAACCATTTGAGTCAGCATGGATTGTGGTCAAGGGGGAGACAACTCAGATTTTCAAAATACTTCTTCTCTCCCTTGCATGAGAATTTGAGTGTAGTTGTGCTGTAGATAGATTTTGGTGCGATTTGGAAAGGGAAACGGAGTTGTGGGCCTGCTTGTTTTCATAGGTTCTCCGCTATTCCTGTATTTAAAATGATTTATGCCAATTATCTGAGCCTCACAGGAAAGAATTTTTTTTCTATGTGAGAACATATGTTATCAAGACAAAGAAAATAAAACTTGTTTGAAAGAAATTTAAGGCACCCATTAAATTTGACAATGTGGGGTTTGGGGTTAGTTCTTTAGCTCAGGGTACCAAGAGCTAAGGCCCCCACTCACCCACCCCAAAATAGTTGTGGTTAAGGTAATGGCCACACCAGGTCAGCCTGAACTTTTTTTTTCTATTTAGAAGAGGTCTGATTGCACATGTACCAAACTTTCACTAAGAATGCTTCTTGAACTTAAAGTGTAAAGGGTAAAGTGTAAAGCGGTTTGAGCACCGATCAATGGTGGAAAGTCGCTATATAAAATCACACCTTTACCTTTTTAATTTGAATTCCTTGAGTGCTCACAGGGCAGGGAAGATGGGACAGCATGCAGTTTGTTGTTTATCAATTTATTTTCTTTATTTTTCATGATTGAAAAGAAAGTTTAGGGTTGGCAGAAGAAAAGGGTAATTATCACACCCACAACTTACTATTTTGTTGTTGTAGGTGTGTGTGTGTGTGTGTGTGTGTGTGTGTGTGTGTGTGTGTGTGTGTGTGTGTGTGTGTGTGTGTGTGTGTGTGTGTGTGTGTGTGTGTGTGTGTGTGGCGCTATTGCACTGTGTCCATTACTAGTCTCTTGCTGCCTTCCCCTCTATCCCATAGCTGTCAACTACATCCAGCTGCTCCTGATCAAGTTTCCCTAATTAGACTAATTGATCTAAATTGCAAACATGATGGAAGGTTGCAGAGGCTCCTTTTAGGACTGAGAGAGTTGGTTCAACATCCATGATGTGCAAAAACAAAAACAAAATCGTCCTAAAAGAAGCTTCCTCAACCTTCCATCATGTTTGCAATACAAGTGTAGATCCCCAGCTCCTGGCAGCCCCATATCCAGCAGTCTCTCCTCCTGCATGAGTGTGTAGTCAGCTCCTCAAGCTTCCATCATGTTTGCAATACATGTGTAGATCCCCAGCTCCTGGCAGCCTCATATCCAGCAGTCTCTCCTCCTGCATGTGTGTGTAGTCAGCTCCTCAACCTCTACTTGCCTATTGAAACCCTGTCTTTTGACAGGCCAATGAAGGCGAGTAAGCTGTGGCATTTTATCATGTGCGAGGCGCAGTGCCGCAGTTCAATCCCTGAGATGGGAGAAATCTGAATTCTTTCTTCATTGTTCTAAAGTAAGCAGTCATGAGATGACTTATGGGTAGGGCTGCCTGCTCTACTAAATATAGAATAATGATTTTTGACTCACATGCGAAGCAAAAGTGAGTCTATGTACTGAGCCGTGTCGTCCGTCCGTCCGGGCGTCCGTCCGGGCGTCCGTCCGGGCGGGCGTCCGTCCGTAAAAAACTTAAACGTTGGATTTTTCTCGGAGACTATTAAGTCTATCAACACCAAATGTGGCATGATGGTGTATGATGACAAGGCCTCAAAAAACATACACAGTGACTTGACCTTGCTTCAAGGTCAAGGTCACAGGAGCCATAAATGTGGTCTCAAAAACAGTCATTTTTCACATTTTCCCAATTTTCTCCCACGTTATTGAGAATGGCGACCTCAGCTACAAGTGGTATATAGGTCAAAGCAAGCCCTATCTATTGATACCAGTTTGGTTGACCTTGCTTCAAGGTCAAGGTCACAGGAGCTCTTCAAAGTTGGATCGTATACATATTTTGAAGTGACCTTGACCCTGAACTATGGCAGATAACTGTTTCAAACTTAATAATTATGTGGGGCACATGTTATACTTTCATCATGAGACACATTTGGTCACATATCATCAAGGTCAAGGTCACTTTGACCCTTATGAAATGTGACCAAAATGGGCTAGTGAACCACTAAAATTGACTATATCTCATGGTAGAAAGTGCCAATAAGCACCATTGTGCTTCCTATGTCTTGAATTAACAGCTTTTTGTTTAGAAAAAATGGAGAGGTTGCACCTTTGACTGACAGCAAGGAGAGGTACAGGAAGGGTGGAAAAACTGGAGAGAATTGAGACACTATACATTAAGACTCAAGTATGCATGCTGCTATATGCCTCTCCACTGCATAGCTTGGATCTCATAGTACCCAAGCTTTAGGAGCCTTCACAATAATCACATGTTGGCATCACATGCAGGTGATAGTGCAAACCATTACATCCAATTCCTTTTTGGCTTTGCTTTCTCACCTTGGTAACCATCATGCTCTCTATGTCCTTCCAGCACCGGACCCTGCCTCGCGCTGCCACTGCTGTCCACTGGAACTGCTTCTCTGTCAGCTGTGGACACAACCAGCATGGACACCAGTCGCAGACACTGACTGAGGAAAAGGCATGAACATCAACATCACAAAACCCTAACCTTGTACCCACTCTTTGATCCTGTTCTCCTCAAAGCAGGGTTTTTAATATTAATCTCCATCAATTTCTCTTCTCTAACTTAACTGTGGATGAGCAATATTTTTGTTTTACTTCTTTCATTTCCAAAATGAGGATAAATATAAAAACCGCTGGCGCTGAACCTCCAGGTTTTGGCATATTAAAAAAAAAGAAAAAAGATCGGGTTCGAACCCGCAACCTCTCGAGAAAAGAGGGGGAAAAAACACACATGAACAAAAACACAATAAACCAGGTCGGGTTGGAACCCACAACCTCTCGAAAAAAGAGAAGAAAAAAGTTTCAGCGCAGAATCGAACCTGGTCATGCATGACCACGAGTCCAATGCTCTACCACACGAGCCATTAGACTAAGGTTCACCTATGCATTCATGCACAATCATGCACTCATTCATACCAGACAAAGTGACAAGACAGGGTTGCAGCAATTTTGTCTGCCTCTCCTCCTCCCTCCTTTTACTGTGCATTGTAGCACAGTCTAGGCAAGCCCTGACGATCGTGAGACATGCCCATACCACTTTAGTTTGCATCTTTTCACAGTGGTCAGTAGTTCTTCATGGGTCCTGTTGGCTTGCCTGATTATGTTTCGGACTTCCTCGTTTGTGATGCGGTCTTTGTAGGAGATGCCGAGGAGTCGTCGAAAGCATCTCATTTCCATGACCTGTATCCTTCTCTCCAAGTCAGCTGTTAGTGTCCGTGACTCACAGGCATACAAAAATATGGACATGACCAGGGCGCGCATCAGTCGGATCTTTGAGCTGAGGACTATGCTCCTGTCCTTCCAGATGGTCTTGAGTTTTGTGTGTGCTGCTGTGGTCTGAGCAGTTCTGGCGAGTATTTCAGGTTTGGATCCTGCATCTGTGACAATTGCTCCCAGGCATTTAAAGCTGTTGACGGTTTCCAGTTTTTCGTCACATACCTTGATGTCAGTGCTGATGCCGTTGGTGTTGTTGGTCATCAGTTTGGTCTTCTCTGCACTGATCTGCATGCCAAAATTTGTGGAGGTTGTGTCTAAGCGCTCCACTAAGTTCTCCAGCTCCTTTTCACTTCCAGCCAAGCCATCTATGTCGTCTACAAAACGTAAGTTTGTGACTGTTCTGCCGCCAATGCTGACTGTCCCCTCGTGGTCTTCTAGGGCGTCATTCATTATTCTTTCCAGGAAGATGTTGAAGAGGGTGGGAGAGAGCAAACAGCCTTGTCTCACTCCGACAGTGGTTCTGAACCAGTCCCTAATGCTGCTGTTGAAATATACGGCACTTGTGGCATTGTCATACAGGTGTTCTATGACTCTGATCAGGTTGGCGTTGATGTTGTACAGCCTCTTGGTAGCCCACAGTGCTGCATGCCATACCCTGTCGAAAGCCTTCTTAAAGTCCACGAAGTCGTGGTAGAGGTCCTGTTGGTGTTGTAGGTAGGCCTACCTCTCGCACAATATCCTGAGGTTGAAGATCTGCTCCGTTGTACGAAAGATTATAGGTAACACAAAGATGGCTCATGCAGAGCTTTTGCTATATAAAGTTACAAGACGCTCGAAAGCACAGCGCACCAAGCGGCTACAACTATTGGTGAATCAAGGGAAGTAATCACAACGCTTAGAGACATGTAAAACTGCTTGTTTGTCGACGCGTTTCTGATGCGTTCCGATCATGTTTGTGAATACATTTACGGTGTAATGTGTAATAAAATGATTTGCTGCAATAATGGGTGTGTTTTGGCTTTGTTTTTTGTAGCAGGCGTTGTGAAATCGAAATATTTGCTTCATCAAAATTGGTGCTTCTGCGCATGCGCGTGAGCCTATAGTCCGTTTAAACATTGCTCTGTCAGTGGAGACGCTACTGACTTCGCACGCCCGGGGAGTTATGCCAAAGATCCGGCCGCGTTAAAGCATGCAAAAATATTAGATTAAAAACTAATCGAAAATAGTCATATTCGACTGTTTTATCGTATACTTTCTGCACAAAACCCACAGAAGATAAGAAAACAAACCTCACCGTATGTACCTAGGTGGCTAGCAGACGAACGCAATCGAATCGAGCAATGTTTAAACGGACTATAGGCTCACGCACATGCGCAGAAGCATCCATTTCAATGAACCAAATATTTCGATTTCACAACGCCTGCTACAAAAAACAAAGCGAAAACACCCTCATTATTGCAGCAAATCATTTTATTACACATTACACCGTAAATGTATTCACAAACATGATCGGAACGCATCAGAAACGCGTCGACAAACAAGCAGTTTTACATGTCTCTAAGCGGTGTGATTACATCCCCATAGTTCTTGCCGCTTGGGGCGCAACGTGTCTCGATCCTCCCAACAATGAGCTAATGAACTATCTTTGTGTAACCTATAATCTTTGGTTGTACTGCGCCCTTGTCTGAAGCCTGCCTGTTCTTCAGCGATGATCTTCTCTGCTTGTGGCTTCAGTCTGTTCAGTAAGATCTTCAGCATGACTTTGCTCGGGTGGCTGATGAGGCTGATAGTTCTGTAGTTCAGGCATAGCTGTAAGTTGCCTTCCTTTGGGAGGGTGATGATGAGGGACTGCGTCCACTCCCCCATCTGCCAGATCTTGTTGCAGATGGTCAGTAAAACATTGATCATCTCTTCCCCCCTGCCTGCACCAGCTCTCCTGGGATATTGTTCACTCCTGCTGACTTCCCCTTCTTCAGCGATTTCATTGCTGCTTCCACTTCTACATGAAGGATGGGGTGGTCGTTGTTGTTGGTTGCTGGAGGGACATTCGGTATCTCTGGGTCTCCCGTGGTTCTGTAGTTGTAGAGTTCTGAGCAGTATTCCGTCCACCTCTTTAAGATGTCTTGTTCTTCCGTCAGACACTTTCCGACCTTGTCTTGTATTGTAGTGGTTCGCCCTTGCTTTGTGCTGGTCAGATCTTTCACCAGCTGATAGGCTTTTTTGCTGTTGTTGTTCTTCAGGCTCTCGTCAATGTCCTGACACTGTTCTTCAATCCAGTTCTCCTTGGCCTTTTTCATGCTTTTCTTGATTTCTTGGTTGACTGCTTTGTACTGCTTTGCGCCTTCTGTGTCGTTCTTTTTCTTCTTCAGGTCTCTCCGTTTGTAGCAAAGATCGAGTATATCGGTTGTGACCCAGGGCTTTTTGACTGAGCGGTGTTTGCCAAAGATCTCACTGGCCGTTTCAGTCACCGCTGAGTTGAAGGTGTCAATCAACGTGTCTATGTCTCTGTCGACAGCGTCTAGAATGGTAAGCGCTGCAAATTTCCCTCCAATCGTTGCTTGGAAGGCTTCTGCTACCTCCGGATCTTTCAGTCTTTTGAGGTCGAATTTGATTCTTGTGGGGCCCAGTTTGTTGGCTTTCTTCAGGTGTAGCTTGAAGGTCATTAGAACACGCTCATGGTCGCTCCCAATGTCGGCCACTGGAAAGCTCCGTGTCTTGGTTACGTTCACACTGGAACTGCTGCTTGAACCGAAGAATCCTTCACTCCAAGCACGAGTCGATCTCTGAGGATACTGTCCTTGCACGTGGGACAGAAGTTGCACGTTTTCAGAAGATTCCTTAGAGCAGAGAGAAATGTGTCGAATTTTTCACTGTCATGCTGGTTGCGTTGATGGAATTTAAAACGTTCATACGTTTCATTGATTTCACCAATGGCAAATCGGTCGAATTCTTCGATGATTTCGTTGACAGTGCGGTTCTCATGAGTCGCGAAGCGGAAGCCATTCTAGACGCGCAGAGCATCGTCACCGAGTGAGTAGAGTAGCAGTGCCACTTGATACTTCGGAGTTTGCTGGGACAAATTAGTCAGGGTAGAATAGAGATTCCACTTCTGAGTAAAGAGCTTCCAGTTGTCAGGAGCGTTGTGTTCAACGTCAAAG
>JAWQFJ010012583.1:0-10501 GCA_034096865.1 Theodoxus fluviatilis | reverse complement strand
GGGTGCTGTGGATGTTGAGTGGGATTGGCGGGGTGAGGTGCAGGGGGTAAGGGTGCTGTGGATGTAGAGTGGGAATAGCGGAAAATACATAAGGCTAAAAAAAATACATTATTTTTGAGTTTGCACAGGGTTTATTAAACTTTTGCCCTAGGTTTCAATCATGGGTGTGGAGGAATATAGCCCCTTCCCACATTTTTGTCAGGTGTTTTGTTTGAGTGTTGGAGGTAAATAGTCACATAACAGTGAGACAAAGACAAGGGGGTCGGGGTGTGGAGTGCAGAGGGTGAATACATAGGGCTGTAAAAAATACATAGAGCTTGCACGGGGTTTGGGGGAAATAGCGACTTTCCACATTTTTGCCGGAAATCCCAGTAAACACTCAAAGGTGGCTTCCTAAAACAGTCATCTAAATAAAAGTGCCAAATCAATGTCTACCCCCACGTACATCTTGACATCTGTGTAAATATTTGTATAGTATATTGTGAGTTGACTGTGTACATCTGAATGCATGTGTTTGACTATGACTGAATGACTAAATGTATAGACTGTGTGTTGTATGTTTATTTTTGTATATGTATGTATATATGTTACGCGCTTAGAACCTCGGGAAAGCGCTTTATATATATATAAGTATAATGGTGCCTTTAGCCAGCCCTCTCTCTCGCTCTCTCCCTGCCTCCTCCTCAGATTGAAAAAAGTCATTAGCCCGGGCAAACACTGAGAGCAAGCTAGCTTGATCGCCACTGCCCAAGCAGGGCGGGAGTGCTTGCCCCGCATGACGCTTACAGCCTTCTGCCTGGCTGGCATGCGGGAGATTAAATTTCATCCCTGGGCTGTGCGTGTTGATAGGAGTCTGTGTAACAGCATGGCAAGTCAAAAAGAAAACAGCCTCATTAATTGGGGTGCTAATTAATGAGGTCATCCCGCCATAATGTATACTACTCAAGAAGTCTCGTTTGGTGGGTGGGTGGTATGTTATATCTCTGAATTTCGACACTTGCATCAAGGGAGGTTACACAAAGGGCTAACGTAAAAGAGTTACCTCCCTTCAAACTGTATGAAGTTCAGAGCAGTTATTCTTTCGAAAAAGAAAAGAACGGCAGCCTAGAACGGTAACTTCTCGCATTTGCTGGGTGTTAGTCACAGGTCGAAATGGGTGCCACTGCATACATTTGTGATGGTCGCTTCCATCCATTCCCCAAACACAGCTATTTTGGACCTATACACTTCCAGCCGCTCCATAATAGGCTTCCTAGCAATATATAGCACAAGCCGTTCCAGAGTTGATCGCTCTTGGTCTCCTGAACGACTTACTGCCTTTCTGTGCATCTATGTAGATTTTGTGGCACTTGCTTCAGTACCATTAATAATTGTCTAAATAAATCCCCTGCCACTTATGATAAATTTTTTCATGCCAACTTAATTTTTCTTGGTGGTATGGGTCCGATTTTAAATTTTATCTGAAGATGTTGTCATTTGTATAAGGATCTCCACGCTGAAGATGTCATGTCAATTGCTAGATATTACCAATCGCTCACTACAAAATATCCTGGGGATCCTGTGAAAACTTTTTTTGCCAGGCATTACCGTTCTTTGTTGCAATACCATATTCAAAGGAAAAAGAGCGAGGAAATGACATTGATCTGTATGTCCAAGGAAGGAGTATGGTAAGACTATAACTGAAATGGTCACAGTCTTGTACCATGAGAAGTGACCGAGGCAGGCCGTTACTGAGCAGCCACTATATTTGGTTAGCAATATGGGTATGGGTTTTATGGTAATGTAGTCACCATGAAAATTGTAATGTTTTCACACGCACAAAATGGTGCCTTTACATACTATTTTGTTTATTTGCATGTCAAAGAGTGTCCTGCGAATGAAATGATCTGCATTCTGTTCCGCTTGATGTATATTGTAGTGATGTTCACAAGAAAAACACAGACAGGCAATCTTTATTATCAAGTACATAATGATAAATGATGTATATACAGTTTCAACAAGAAGGGCAAAGCCCATACGACTCACATGCTTGACCTTGACCTTTATATGACCTTGACCTTCAGAGGACCTTCAAGGTCAAGGTCAAACAACTAAACCTACCAATGACATCATACACTAAGAAATGCTTTACACATTTTTCCTACCAAAATACATGTGACCTTGACCCAAGGTCAAGGTCATCCAAGGTCATGCACCACAAAGCTGTTAATTCAAGACATAGGAAGCACAATGGTGCTTATTGGCACTTTCTACCATGAGATATGGTCACTTTTAGTGGTTCACTACCCCAATTTGGTCACATTTCATAAGGGTCAAAGTGACCTTGACCTTGATGATATGTGACCAAATGTGTCTCATGATGAAAGTATAACATGTGCCCCACATAATTATTAAGTTTGAAACAGTTATCTTCCATAGTTCAGGGTCAGGGTCACTTCAAAATATGTATATAATCCATCTTTGAAGAGCTCCTGTGACCTTGACCTTGAAGCAAGGTCAACTAAACTGGTATAAAAAGTTGGGATTACTTTGCCCTATATACCATATATAGGTCAGGTATCCAATCTTAAACACTTCAGAGAAAATTGAGAAAATGTGAAAAATGGCTGTTTTTTATACAACATTTATGGCCCCTGCGACCTTGACCTTGAAGCAAGGACAAGTCACTGTGTATGTTTTTTGAGGCCTTGTCATCATACACCCTCATGCCACATTTGGTATTGATAGACTTAATAGTCTCAGAGAAAAATCCAACGTTAAAGTTTTCGGACGCCCGGATGCCCGGACGGCCGGACGCCCGGACGGACGAAAAGGGTGAGTACATAGACTCACTTTTGCTTCGCATGTGAGTCAAAAATTATATGTACAAATAATTTCGCGTTAGGCTTTCTCACTCTCTCCCATCCCCCTCACCCCTTTGTTATCAAACACTCTTCTCACCTCGTAGATTCCAAGCACCCGTGCACTACACTCTACCACTCCATTTCCTTTCATTCTTATGCTCTTGCACACACACACTCACACACAATGCAACCACACCGGACCTCTTCATCTCCTTATATACTCAATGCCCTTGCACCCACTCCACCCGGTACCTCTCGACACCTAATACTCAAGCTCACTGGAGACTAGTAGTACTCGGTGCGCACAACAGTTTAAGTCACGGATGGACATGGGCACAAATAAGTTCCTCAATCTTAAAGTTCGTGCTTTTAGTGAAATGAATTGAACACCTGATTTGGCTCGAATATAGTTCTCATGTAGTGGGTGGGGTTGAGTCTGCCAGAATTGAGAGTATCTTCGCTGAGACAGCCTCCGCGCCAAAGTTTGTCAATCTGAGGAAGTGGCTTTCCTACTATCTTGGCTGCACATTTGATGATTCTGTTGATCCGTTTCTTTTTCTTGGCAGTCAAATTTCCAAAGATGCACGCCAAGCAGTAAGTAATGGTGGACTGTACAATAAGACATGCAGAATGGTTCAAGGATGCTCTTCTCCACTCGGAAGTATTTAATTTTCCTAAGGAAATAGTCTTTGATTTGCTTTCATCTGAACTCTAAACATATTTTCTGTCCATTTTAAGTAATTGTCAAGTGTAACTCAAAGATACCTATATAATGACACCACTTCGATTCTATCACCCTTGATGGTTAGGGGGGCTGGGGTCGTTGAAAACAACCAAGACCAAAGGTTTCCAAATAAGTTTATTTGCATGATCATTAATCATGTGCTGTTAGCACCTGCAGAAGCCCTGGTCATGCACAAATAAGACTGTGCTTGGAGGTTGCCTGAACAGTCAACCCAAGAAACTGCAAGACTGGCAAGATCATCTAACAGGTCAGAAAATGTGGTGCTTGTTGGCCGCCGCCAAGTCGGCGACGTTCACCCCTGCGCCACGATGAGGCCAGCACCACGAATAGCAGGGGAAGCTAACAATGGCCGAAATGCATCTTTTGATGTCCAACTTTGCACGTCTATTAGAATTTGTTTTTCAAATTCTGTCCTGTGGGAGACAACCTACAACAAGATGGTGGTTCTATCCGACTTATTTCTTAGTTTTTTGGATTCGACATTCCATCATCTCTCATCTAATGTGCAAATTTACATCTTCTGTCATTCCTCTTTTAATGTGCAAATTAATGTCATTTGTCAGCAATATCCATATGTAAATTGTGATGCAGAATTTAGCGCTTTCATAGTCCTGAATAACTGCCTCCTAGAAAATATTTCATTCCAGGATGTTTTGCAGTTGTGTCCGCATTAGATAATCCCTAAAAGAGTCATTCTTTTATTACCAAACTTGCACAGGTTGGGTCTGCATTAGGTAACCACACCAAAAAATTCATTCTTTCATTACCAAACTTACACAGGTTGGGTCTGCATTGGGTCTGCATTAGGTAACCACACAAAAAAGATCATTCTTTCATTACCAAGCTTGCATAGGTTGACACCAAAAGAGCTGGAATGTGAATTCACAATTTTTAACAATTTGGCCAAGACACCCCTAACAAGTGCCATGGGTTCTTTAGAGTGCAACCAAAATGTTAGTCACACTGAGCATGCTCTACGTGGTCACTACTGAACCATGAGTGACCAAGTAAGATGCTGGGTACCAACACACACCACATGTGGCATACTGCCTGGGACTTCCACATTCTCTACCATTAGTCTGTAGGCAAGTTCATGAAGCCGCGACACACCGATAGCTATATGACGGCAGCCTCTAGGACACTGAAATAGGGAAAAGAACAGCTCCCCTTTGCCCATCAAGCAATCCCATTCCACACATGTTCTGGAAGACTTTATGAAATTGCCTTTATGAAATATTAAAAGAACTTAAAAAGTACCATGCCAAGAGATTTTCTAGGCTCTTCAACACTGCCTTAATTTAAGATATGTCGGAAGAACTTCCAAGTCTTCAAAAGCTTGCTCCAAGGACTGAATGTGATGCAAAAGAAATCATCATCAGAAAGATTACCATGAAAGCTGCAGTACTCAAGAAAAGCTTACTGTGTGAATGCCTCCGGAATCAATGTCAGATGGTGACAAGTCAGTCAGTGATGAACTCCCAAGGTACAAGTCGCCACATCTGCCACTGAATGCCAGTCGACCCGTCTCGAACTGAATACCAGAGCCATCTTGACACCTTGAACTTCTTTGCACTTGATCCCAGATACAGTGTTGTGTTGGACCAATCATCGTCCACCAAGAATCACAGCCATTTCCTTGCACACTGCTGGAATTAAACACCACAAAAGCTAGGCCCCCCACCCCCTCCCCACAAGGCAACCAATAAACAAGAAGGGCAAAACCCATACGACTCACATGCTTGACCTTGACCTTTATATGACCTTGACCTTCAGGTGACCTTCACGGTCAAGGTCAAACAAGTAAACCTATCAATGACATCATACACTAAGAAATGCTTTACACTTTTTTCCTACCAAAATACATGTGACCTTGACCTTGGGTCCAAGGTCATGCAACACAAAGCTGTTAATTCAAGACATAGGAAGCACAATGGTGCTTATTGGCACTTTCTACCATGAGATATGGTCACTTTTAGTGGTTCACTACCCCATTTTGGTCACATTTCATAAGGGTCAAAGTGACCTTGACCTTGATGATATGTGACCACATGTGTCTCATGATGAAAGTATAACATGTGTCCCACATAATTATTAAGTTTGAAACAGTTATCTTCCATAGTTCAGGGTCAAGGTCACTTCAAAATATGTATACAATCCAACTTTGAAGAGCTCCTGTGACCTTGACCTTGAAGCAAGGTCAACCAAACTGGTATCAAAAGATAGAGATTACTTTGCCCTATATACCATATATAGATCAGGTATCCAATCTCAAAAACTGCAGAGAAAATTGAGAAAATGTGAAAAATGACTGTTTTTTAGACAACATTTATGGCCCCTGCGACCTTGACCTTGAAGCAAGGACAAGTCACTATGTATGTTTTTTGAGGCCTTGTCATCATACACCATCATGCCACATTTAGTATTGATAGACTTAATAGTCTCCAAGAAAAATCCAACGTTAAAGTTTTCGGATGCCCGGACGCCCAGACCGGACGCCCGGACGCCCGGACGCCCGGACGCCCGGTCGGACGAAACGGGTGAGTACATATACTCACTTTTGCTTCGCATGTGAGTCAAAAAGCAACGTAGAAGTTACCACCATGAAGGATTTAAACATCAGTAAGAAAGAAAAAAACTAAGACGATGACATATCTCTATAAATATATTTTCGCTGTGTGTGTGTGTGTCTGTGTGTCTGTCTGTCTGTCTGTGTGACACTCATACGTTTCCACAGTTTTATTCCGATCGACTTGAAACTTGGTATAGGGTTAGGTGTGGACCGGGGTCAGGTCAACGTGGGGTAAAAAAAAATGGTGTCGCCATGGTAACCGGAAGTGGGCACAAACAAGATGACCGCCGAAAACTCAAAGTGCTCCAATTTGACCGAAATTTGGTTTGTGAGTAGGTACAGTGGAATGATGAAGATCTGTGAAAAAAAATTTGGTTGTCATGGTTACGTCACGAGAAAAACAAAATGGCGGCAGAGTAAACAATGGACGACTGTGTCGAAGGCGGCGAAGCCGCCTGAGACACAGGAGTTCCCATTGACTTAAAACTTGGAATGGGGTTAGATGTGGGCCAGGGTCAGGTCATGGTGGGGTAAAAAAAAATTGGCGTCGTCATGGTAACCGGAAGTGGGCACAAACAAGATGGCCGCCGAAAACTCAAAGTGCTCCGATTTGACCGAAATTTGGTGTGTGGGTAGATGAAACTTGGTGTGGGGTCAGGTGTTGGCCGGGGTCAGGTCATGGTGGGGTTAAACAAATGGAGTTGCCATGGTAACCGGAAGTGGGCACAAACAAGAAGGCCGCCGATAACTAAAAGTGCTCCGATTTGACCGAAATTTGGTGTGTGGGTAGATGAAACTTGGTGTGGGGTTAGGTGTTGGCCGGGGTCAGGTCATGGTGGGGTTAAACAAATGGAGTTGCCATGGTAACCGGAAGTGGGCACAAACAAGATGACCGCCGAAAACTGAAAGTGCTCCGATTTGACCGAAATTTGGTGTGTGGGTAGGTACAGTCAAATGATGAAGATCTGTGAAAAGATTTTTTGGTTGTCATGGTTACGTGACGAGAAAAACAAGATGGCGGCTGAAGAGTTTAGACGACTGTGTCGAAGGCGGCGAAGCCGCCTGAGACACAGGAGTTCCCATCGACTTAAAACTTGGTATGGGTAAGGTGTGGGCCGGGGTCAGGTCATGGTGGGGTTAAAAAATGGTGTTTCCATGGTAACCGGAAGTGGGCACAAACAAGATGGCCGCCAAAAACTCTAAGTGCTCCGATTTGACCGAAATTTGGTGTGTGGGTAGATGAAACTTGGTGTGGGGTTAGGTGTTGGCCGGGGTCAGGTCATGGTGGGGTTAAAAAAATGGAGTTGCCATGGTAACCGGAAGTGGGCACAAACAAGATGACCGCCAAAAACTCAAAGTGCTCCGATTTGACCGAAATTTGGTGTGTGGGTAGGTACAATCGAATGATGAAGATTTGTGAACAAAGTGTTTGGTTACTATGGTTACGTGACGATAAAAACAAGATGGCGGCTGAAGAATTTGGACGACTGTGTCGAAGGCGGCGAAGCCGCCTGAGACACAGGAGTTCCCATCGACTTAAAACTTGGTATGGGGTTAGGTGTGGGCCGGGGTCAGGTTATGGTGGGATTAAAAAATGGTGTTGCCATGGTAACCGGAAGTGAGCACAAACAAGATGGCCTCCGACAACTCAAATATTTGAACGAAATTTGGTGTGTGGGTATGATGAAGATGTGAACGATTTTTTGGGGGTTATAATGGTTACGTAATGATAAAAACAAAATGGCGGCTAAAGAATTTGGCTTTGTATGTGGCTTTGACGGAGGGGGAGAGGGAGACGGAGGGGAGAGTGAGACGGAGGGGGGGATGGAGACGGAGGGGGAGAGTGAGATGGAGGGGGGAGGGAGACGGAGGGGGGAGGGAGACGGAGGGGGAGAGGGAGACGGAGGGTAAGAGTAAGACGGAGGGAAAGAGTAAGACGGAGGGGGGAGGGAGACGGAGGGGGAGAGGGAAACGGAGGGAGACGGAGGGCGGGAGGGAGACGGATGGGGAGAGGGAGACGGAGGGGGCGAGGGAAACGGAGGGAGACGGAGGGGGAGAGGGAGACAGAGGATGAGAGGGAGACGGAGGAGGAGAGGGAGACGGAGGGGGAGGAGAGGAGGGGAGAGGAGACGGAGGGGGAGAGGAGACGGAGGGGGAGAGTGAGACGGAGGGGAGAGGGAGACGGAGGGGGAGGAGGGAGACGGAGGGGGAGGAAGAGGGGAGGAGGAGGGGGAGACGGAGGGGAGAGGGAGACGGAGGGGGAGAGGGAGACGGAGGAGGGGAGTGAGACGGAGGGGAGAGGAGAGGAGGGGAGAGGAGACGGAGGGGGAGGAGTGAGACGGAGGAGGGAGAGGGAGACGGAGGAGGGGAGGGAGACGAGGGAAGAGAAGGAGGAGGGGAGGAGAGGAGGAGGAGGGGGAGAGGGAGACGGAGGGGAGAGGAGACGGAGGGGGGAGAGGAGACGGAGGGGAGGAGGGAGACGGAGGGAGAGAGAGGAGGGAAGAGAGAGGAGGGGAGGAGGAGAGGAGGGAGAGGAGACGGAGGAGGGAGAGAGGAGACGGAGGGGAGAGAGAGGAGGAGGGAGGAGAAGAGGAGGGGGGAGAGAGGAGGAGGGAGAGGGAGACGGAGAGGAGGGAGGAGACGGAGGGGGAGAGGAGACGGAGGGGAGGAGAGAGGAGGAGGAGGGAGACGGAGGGGGAGAGGAGACGGAGGGGGAGGGGGAAGAGGAAGGGGAGGGAGAGGAGGGGAGAGTGAGACGGAGGGGAGGGAGGAGAGAGGGGAGAGGAGGAGGAGGGGAGGGAGGAGACGGAGGGGGAGAGGGAGAGGAGGAGGGAGGAGGGAGAGAGAGGGGAGAGGAGGAGGAGGGGAGGAGGAGACGGAGGGGGAGGAGAGGAGGGGAGAGGAGACGGAGGGGAGGAGGGAGACGGAGGGGGGAAGGAGAGGAGGAGGGGGAAGGAGAGGAGGGGAGAGGAGAGGAGGGGAGAGGAGACGGAGGGGGAGAGAAGACGGAGGGAGGAGAGGAGAGGAGGGGAGGAGGGAGACGGAGGGGAGAGGAGACGGAGGGGAGGAGGGAGACGGAGGGGAGAGGGAGAGGAGGGAGGAGAGGGACGGAGGGGGAGGAGACGGAGGGGAGAGGAGACGGAGGGGGAGAGGGAGACGGAGGAGACGGAGGGGGAGAGGGAGAGGAAGGAGAGAGGAGACGGAGGGAGGAGACGGAGGGAGAGGAGGGAGACGGAGGAGGGAGGGAGACGGAGGGGGAGAGGGAGAGAGAGGGGGAGAGGGAGAGAGGAGGGAGAGAGGGAGAGGAGGAGGGAGGGAGAGGAGGGAGACGGAGGGGAGAGGGAGAGGAGGAGTATGGGAGAGGGAGAGGAGGGAGAGAGGAAGACGGAGGGGGAGAGGAGACGGAGGAGGAGAGGAGAGGGAGGGAGACGGAGGGGAAGGGAGACGGAGGGGAGAGGGAGACGGAGGGAGAGGGAGACGGAGGGAGAGAGGGAGACGGAGGGGGAGAGTGAGACGAAGGAGGAGAGGGAGACGAGGGAGACAGAGGGAGGGAGGGAGACGGAGGGAGGGAGACAGGAGGGAGGGAGGGAGACGGAGGGAGGGAGGGAGACGGAGGAGGGAGAGGGAGACGGAGGGAGAGGGTGACGGAGGGAGAGGAGGGAGGGAGGAGACGGAGGGAGGGAGGGAGAGGGAGAGAAGGAGGGAGGGAGAGGGAGACGGAGGGAGAGGGAGACGGGGAGGGAGAGGGAGACGAAGGAGAGAGGGGGAGACAGGGAGAGAGGGGGAGACGGGGGAGACGGGGAGAGAGGGGGAGACGGGGGAGAGAGGGGAGACGGGGGAGAGAGGGGGAGACGGGGGAGAGAGGGGGAGACGGATGAGATGGCGGAGGAGAGAGAGAGAGAGATGGCGGAGGAGAGAGAGAGAGATGGCGGGAGGAGAGAGAGATGGCCTGGGGAGAGAGAGAGAGAGAGAGAGAGAGAGAGAGGACGGCGGGGGGGGTGGGTGGGAGACGGCGAGGGGAGAGAGAGAGATAGATGGGGAGATGGGGATATGGGGAGAGAGAGAGAGAGAGAGAGAGAGAGAGAGAGAGAGAGATGAGGATATGGGGGGGGGAAGGAGGGAGAGAGATGGAGAGATGGGCGGGAGAGAGAGATGGAGAGATGGGGCGGGAGAGAGAGATGGAGAGATGGGGCGAGAGAGAGAGATGGGGAGAGAGAGATGGAGAGTTGGGAAGAGAGAAAGTGATGGAGAGAGATGGAGAGAAAGAGAGAGATGGAGAGATGGGGCGGAGAGAGAGATGGAGAGATGAGGAGAGAGAGAAGATGGAGAGATGGGGAGAGGGGA
>JAWQFJ010012582.1:17500-46560 GCA_034096865.1 Theodoxus fluviatilis | reverse complement strand
AACTGAAGAGCGCTTCTGCGACGCAACGGTCATGGAGCATGGTCGCCATGGCGGCGGTGACTTCAGTCTTCACCACAGAACCCCCTTTCACCGCGTCCAAGGCAATCTGACCGGCGTCGCCTACAGAGACAACATCCTGCAGCTTACTGCCTTGCCTGCCCTTCAGGCCGTGGGACCAGGCTCCGTACTGCAGGACGACAACGCTCCGGCACACAGATCGCGAGTCGCCACCAACTTCCTGCAGCAGCAACAAGTCACCAGGATGGACTGGCCTGAATGATCACCCGATTTGAACCCGATCGAACACCTCTGGGATGTCCTAGAGCGACAGCATCGTGCCAACCACCCTCCTGCACCAAACCTCAACATTATGTTCCAGAATATGGACCAGGATTGGCAGGCAATTCCCCACAACATCCTCCAGACTTTGGTCAGGTCCATGCGACAACGCTGCGTGGAGTGCATCCGAGCAAATGGCGGCCACACTCGTTATTGACATTTTTGTGTGACATGCATTTGGCTCTGATTTTTTAAAATAGGGGTATGTAAATTTCATTTAATATTTTGCAAATATTAATTTGTATTAACACCTGAAAATGTCATTGATCGATCGACAAATGAATGAATTAAAGACTTTTTGACTTTCTTCGGTGATCCGTGTCGTTCCTTAAAAATGGCGTGTAATAAGGCAAGTGGCCCTTGAATTATTTTGAATAGTATACACTGCACAGTCCTGGCACACCGGACTTTTCGGTAATGATTTGTCGACTTACCTGAAAAGTTCTCGATTTTTTGCGTTGCGAAAAGAGCCAAGGAAGGTTTAATTCTCTTTCGAAAGAGTAGGTTTAAAGGTAGGTTATATAAAATGCAACATTTTTTAAGATTATTCATGCAAAAGCAGTGACACACTCAGACGGTTTGATATTTGACCATTTTTGGTCACCATTACCTTATTAGCAAAAGAAAAGGAACTGATGAAATGTCAAATGTTCTTGACAATGGCAGGGTATCAAAGAGTGACCCACTCTGTATTTTTAGCCCCGCGTGATTCAACATAAAACAGCACAGTATCTGAAGATCGCGCAGTAATGGAATATAATTTTATTTTGTTCCTTCATAGCAGGAATATCACTCTCAGCATCCGCACAGATAGCGTGATGGTTTGTGCGCTGTGTATTTCATTAATGAAATTTGTTTCCACTATCTTTTTTCGAAAGGTGGTCAAACTCATAACTGCAGGAATGTCATTATATCTGCACTTCGCATGTGTTCCGCAAATCTCGTTTTCTCAGCACAAAAAAGTTCATGTCAGCCAAGCTGTGGAGCGAGCACCTGCAAAGTACCATCACTGCACTCAACGTGACCAGCAGAACAAAGACAGCAGTGTCTTCCACCTCGTGTCTCTTGATGATAGCATAGACTTCGCGTAGTTCAAAGATTGCATTTTCATGCTGCGCCTCTGTGCTAAAACCGCGCTACATAATCGTGTACTTCACGAATAGGACAAAAGCAATGTTAGCCCGTACATCCAGGAAGCAAGACATCCTAACTGTTCCCTAAATTTCAATTGCAGGTCATTCTGTGAGACGGATTTGCAGGTGTCATTTTCTGTGAAGCGGCCAACACTCTCGATCAATTTACCACACAGAGCACTATATTGCACGTAAGCGTTCATACCCCTCTACTTCTATTTCCTTTCGATGAACACATACAAAATGCGAACCAAATGTACTGCAGCGACTAATTCTGCAGAAGATTGAGATAGGACGGAGATAAGTAAGAAAGGAATGCAGAGTTTTGATGTTGGTTTGCTGTAATTACACTGCGTGCCTGGGATTTCTGATGACAGCGGAATATGGCCAAGAGCGTCTAACGTAAAGGGCCTTGAGATCTCGCTTCCTGGGGCGCTAATAGTTACTTGGGCGAGATGTTTGTTCCAGGGTTGATAGGCCTGTACGCCACGTGCGGTTCAGGCTGCTCTTGTAAGAACTGCTGTCTTTGATCCAGAGTCCCGGAAAAAGGACGCGAGCACAGATTTTCATTTAGTCTCTGCTCAAAAATGTGGGCGGATGGCTGCCATAAGCCCTATGTAAGTGGCCGTGCCTTTGGCTACGAGGGTGGTCCACTGCAGTGGTCGTTCTGACGTGCTGTTCACGCGTAAGTCCGTTCATGACTCTCGTGCGATATATCAGACAGACAGGAGACAGACAGACAGGTGACAGACACATACATGTACATATGAAAGCAACAATAGACAGACAAACGGGCAGGCAGTGCACGGACGGACGGACGGACGGATGGACGGAAGGCAGACAGACACATACACACACAGACAGACAGACAGACAGACAGACAGACAGACAGACAGACAGACAGACAGACAGACAGACAGACAGACAGACAGACAGACAGACAGGCGGACGGACGGACGAATTGACGGACAGGCAGACACACCGACCGACTGACCGACCGACCGACCGACCGACCGACCGACCGACAGACAGACAGACAGACAGACAGACAGACAGACAGACAGACAGACAGACAGACAGACAGACAGACAGACAGACAGACAGACAGACAGACAGACAGACCGTACGACCCACCGATCGATCAACCGACCGACCGACCGACCGACCAACCGACATACACACAGACAGACAGACAGACGCACAGACAGACAGACAGACAGACAGAGAGACAGACAGACACACACACACACACACAGACACACACGCACACAGACAGACAGACACACAGACAGACACACACACACTCACACAGACACACACACTCACACACACACACACACACACACACACACACACACACTCGCACAGACACACACACGTACACACGCACGCACACACACACACACACACACTCACACAGACACACACACGTACACACGCACGCACACACACACAAACACACACACACACACACACGTACACACGCGCACACACACACACACACACACACACGTACACACGCGCACACACACACACACACACACACTCACACAGACGGACGGACGGACAAACGAACAGCCAGGAAGGCGCACCAATGCCCCCGATTCGCGTAAAAACGACAACAAATGCTCATGCACACATGGGTGTGCGCGTGCGCGTGCATCCACATACAACGCTGGTCGGGATGACACGGATGGGTGGAAAAAAGTATGCATCGAAATATGGACGTACGGAAAGAAGAGGGGACGGACGGAGGGCAGGAGAGCGAGGAATAAACGCAAACCCGGAAACAGGGAAGGACACACTTTGGACAGAAATCTTATCAACAGGAATGCCAAAACAAAAGTCCAGGCAGACACTTGCGAGACGTTTGATTGACCGGGAAGGCATTTCTGTTTTCCCATGAGGCGAAGATGAACGCAAAAAATGCTCACAGAAAACATGCGTAGGAGGAGAGAGATGGGGTGGGGTGGGGGACAGTTAGGGGAGGGGGTGGATGGGTGGTATTTGCAGAAGAGGGAATGTGGGTGTGGAGGAGAACACCAATTGGTAGCGTCGACATCTGGTAGAGTAAGAATGTTCTCTTCCTGAGTTTTAAAACTTTAATTAGATTCTGGGAGAGTGATGCAAAAATCTCTTATACTTTTTATAGCTTTCACAGAAAAGGTCAGAAGAGTGTGGGTTTTTTCCGGGGCCAAGCCCCTGTGCTGTGCAGGTTTTTGTTCTAAAATGTCATTGATTTAAAAAGAAAGATACATCCCGGACCCAGGGCAGTACATCCACGTCTTCCAATAAGTGCTGCTGTCTGATGAAACCATGACCTGTTGAAAAAGGTCAACGCTGTTCCTAAAAGCCTCCCTTCCCTTTTCTCTCTGATTCCCCACCCTTAATTTGTTTGAAATGTATTGCTTTACAAGATGAGAATAGCAGAGCAACATGATTAAAATTTAAGGAAGACATGCAATAGAATACATTACATCTCAGTGGTATTCAGAAGAAAATCTCTGTGGTAGGCAACAACATCATTAAGGCGGGAATGAAGATTTTCGAGTCTCTTTTCTTATTAAACCCACCTCGATGCCAGAATTGCAACGACCGCGTCGCTCCAATCACCTTCCTACAGGCCGGCGTGTGTCGCCTTGTCTATCAGTCGGCGTGAGGTCACCAGCCATCTAGAGAAGGAATGGTGCAGGGCGACGTGTTCGCTTAGGCCTGTGTGGTGTATTCGTGGTGATAACGACAGTGCTTGACGTCGCTTTGTGCTGTAGGAGCCTCACGCTTATATCTAGTAATCGACACTCTCTCGCTTTATTTTTCATCGTCAGCGATTTTTCTTTCTCATATCTTTTCAATCAGTGATTGCTCTGGTGATCGATACCCGGAGTACATTCAGGAAAACAACAATGAGGATAAACAATTAACATTGTAGCAGTCAGTAAGCTGCAGAGTAGTTTGTCTTTGTGCCATTAAAGAAATAGCTTTGCGATCTATTTGGATGAGATGAAATAACCATTCTTTATATGATGTTCACTCTGACAGCATTTAATTTAACCCACTAGGTGCCAGCGTAGTCTATGACAAAGGATTGCCACAGCACTGCTGTGGATGGCAAGAGTGCATTTACTTGGGTATATGTGCTCTGAGGACAGGCGAATCAGTGAGGACATTCGAAGTGTAGTGAACGCGAAGAGAGAGCCAACGCTTGTTTAGGCTCTACAGCCGCCTGCCTTCGCTGTCCTTCCTTCGACCGAACCTTCATTCCTTGGGCTGTTCTGACAAGCAGTCTTCGACGCCATGTTTGGAGGTGAGACTTCCTCATCAAAGAACTTTCAAAGCAAATGCAAGGGAATTGCACAAACGAAACGTCGGACATCACGTTCAACGCTATATGACAGCTACATTTTTCGTGTTATCTTGCATTCTTAGGTGTCAAATGGCTATAGCTGTTCCTGATGCGCCGTGTCGCGATTTCGCTTTCAGCCACCGGTCATGAATGGAATAAGTACGGGGAAGTCGATAATGTGCTTCCTATTGTTGATGACTAGTGCAGCCCCTTGAGAAGAGCTGAGGTATTGGGAGAGTGAGGGAGAGTTGAGATCAGTGGGACAAATTGGCTGCTACCATGATAAGGTCAGCGAAGAGGAAATTCGAAGCACGTCCTGAATCCACACACAGCGGTCTTTGACCCTCGATTTCTCTCTTCCCACGTCCTGTCTTGCCAACTGATTTGCTGATCTGGTCTGGCTTCGGGCTGACGGCGCGTATCACTGTTGTTATCAAACTGCCATCTCAATGTCTGCTTACCAACACAGAGAAGAAGACATAATTAGCTAGATGTATAAGAACAGCGATGTCAAAAGAAAAATATGCTGCTGGCTGTACCGAAGACAAATTAGACAGGCGGCCATTTTCCTTGGACACCGATGCCTTTTTTGCCTGGAGGCAGGGAAAACATCTGGACAGCGTACCGGTGCCAGTGCAAAGAAAGCCCTCTCTCTGCAAAGTCGTGATTGTCCCCCCTGTGGAAACAGCGAACAGCAACGGCGTTGAGGTTGTCCTCTCGACGCTGTTATTCATTTGTAAAAAGGCTTTTGTCGAACACAAAAGATCAAACTCACAATATCGCAAGGAATGATAAAAATTCTTCGTCACACCAGTGCACCTCTGCAAACGTACGCATTCAAAAGCACACTGGCACAAACATATGGTCAAGAGTACAGAGGTGGTGAGTATTGGTGTGACACAAGTATTTCAAAATAAACTGTCTGATACAGTAATGATACACTCTTCATTTCACATAAATATGACGCATTAGGTGATGTCTAAACTGTACAGAAAAGAAAAACTGAATGCAATGTTTAGTTTAGTTGTATTTGAAGAAGACAGTTTGGAGTCTCATCTTAACTTGACACCAAAGTGTGACATGAAAATTGGCTGCGGTGTAAAGTTGAGTTAAGACGAATGCTATCCTCTAATTTGACTAACAATTATGGTTTTATTTCATTTCTTCTTGACCTAGGAGCAAAATATCATTAATACTTGGATGTTGAAGCTGCAATAAAGTTTTGTGTTGAATAGTTTATCTGTTGTGGCTCTTTTTCTGAATGAGTGGTGGTGTCAAGTTAAGATGAGACTCCAAACTGTCTTCTTCAAATACAACTAAACTAAAGATTGTATTCGGTTTTTCTTTTCTGTACAGTTTAGACATCACCTAATGCATCATATTTATGTGAAATGAAGAGTGTATCATTACTGTATAGAAAGTTTAGTTTGAAATATTTGTATCACACCAATACTCACCACCTCTGTACTTTTGAATATATGCGCACACAGTCCTGTTGGAATCTGTTTACACTCTGATCTACAATCATTATTATTTTCGCCAAGGAGATTATGTTTTACCCTCTGTTCGTTAGTTAGTTAATGTTTAGTTAGTGACTTTAGTTAAGTAAGTTTTAGTTTACTTAGTGACTTTAGTTAAGTAAGTTTTAGTTTACTTAGTGACTTTAGTTAAGTTAGTTTTAGTTTACTTAGTGACTTTAGTTAAGTTAGTTTTGATAAAGTTAGTGACTTTAGTTTAAGTAAGTTTTAGTTTACTAAGTGACTTTAGTTAAGTTAGTTTTGACTTTAGTTTAAGTAAGTTTTAGTTTACATAGTGACTTTTGTTAAGTTAGTTTTAGTTTACTTAGTGACTTTAGTAGTTAGTTTTGGTTTACTTAGTGACTTTAGTTAAGTTAGTTGTGGTTTACTCAGTGACTTTAGTTAAGTTAGTTGTGGTTTACTTAGTGACTTTAGTTAAGTTAGTTGTGGATTACTCAGTGACTTTAGTTAAGTTAGTTTTGGTTTACATAGTGACTTTAGTTAAGTTAGTTTTGGTTTACTTAGTGACTTTATTTCAGTTAGTTTTGGTTAAGTTAGTGACTTTAGTTAAGTTAGTTTTAGTTTACTTAGTGACTTTAGTTAAGTTAGTTTTAGTTTACTTAGTGACTTTAGTTAAGTTAGTTTTGGTTAAGTTAGTGACTTTAGTTAAGTTAGTTTTAGTTTACTTAGTGACTTTAGTTAAGTTAGTTTTGGTTAAGTTAGTGACTTTAGTTAAGTTAGTTTTGGTTAAGTTAGTGACTTTAGTTAGTGACTTTAGTTAAGTTAGTTTTGGTTTACTTAGTGACTTTAGTTAAGTAAGTTTTAGTTTACTTAGTGACTTTAGTTAAGTTAGTTTTAGTTTACTTAGTGACTTTAGTTAAGTTAGTTTTGGTTTACCTAGTGACTTTAGTTAAGTTAGTTTTGGTTAAGTTAGTGACTTTAGCTAAGTTAGTTTTAGTTTACTTAGTGACTTTAGTTAAGTAAGTTTTAGTTTACTTAATGACTTTTGTTAAGTTAGTTTTAGTTTACTTAGTGAATTTAGTTAAGTTAGTTTTGGTTAAGTTAGTGACTTTAGTTAAGTAAGTTTTAGTTTACTTAGCGACTTTAGTTAAGTTAGTTTTGGTTAAGTTAGTGACTTTAGTTAAGTAAGTTTTAGTTTACTTAATGACTTTTGTTAAGTTAGTTTTAGTTTACTTAGTGAATTTAGTTAAGTTAGTTTTGGTTAAGTTAGTGACTTTAGTTAAGTAAGTTTTAGTTTACTTAGCGACTTTCGTTAAGTTAGTTTTGGTTAAGTTAGTGACTTTAGTTAAGTAAGTTTTAGTTTACTTAGTGTCTTTAGTTAAGTTAGTTTTGGTTAAGTTAGTGACTTTAGTTAAGTTAGTTTTAATTTAGTTAGTTTAGCTAGTTTAGTTTAATTCGTTCAATTTATTTCGTGTAGTTTAGTTAATTTAGTCAGCAAAATTACTTAAAAAGTTCACAGCGGAATCTGATTAAATTTGGTGCAAGGTCATGGTTTCACCCAGGGAACAATCCTATAGAATTTGGAAGGCTATATGTTATCTCACTTGGGAAACGCAACCATAAAGAGATCTTGAGATAGTTTGCGTACATTGCCTATGCGATTGGACTCTTTAACTTCCGCACAACGAGCACATTTTGTGCACAGCATTCTGTTTACAGTGGCAAAGGACGGTCAAATGCGGCATGGTGATCGCCTCATGGGAGGCACTTGCAAGTTGTGCAGCAACATTTGCCTGCTGTAGCAGTGTTCACGGGTCGTACCTCAATAAAAAGCAGGCCGGAAAATTTTCTCTTTCTTTTTCATCAGTTCTCAGCAGCGATGCCAAGACTTAGCGCAGAAGAACGCAACCGAGCGTTTGGCCATTTGGAGGCTGGTGTTCCTCACAGAAGAATCGCAAACCTATTCAATGTTCACCTCTCGACTATCTACCGTCTAAGCATCGTTTCCAGGCATGGTTGCTGATGGACCACGGTCAGGCAGGTCTCGAGCTACGACCCCTCGGCAAGACCGCCACATTTTAAGAAGCCATCGGCACGAAAAGTTCCGGAAGGCGACTACCACATCAGCAAACTTGCCAGGCAATACCCAACGTCGAGTCAGCGCCAGGACAGTGCGCCGTCGCCTCAAGGAGAACGGGCTACTAAACTGTCGTCCAGCTCCAGGACCAGTGCTGACTCATCGTCATCGCTAGGCTCGTCTCCAGTGGGCTCAGGCTATAATCATCTAGCGCAGGCAACATTGGGGACGTGTGGTGTTTACAGATGAGTGCAGATTCTGCATTGATGAAGCATACGTACGTGTTAGGATATGGCGAAGGCGGACTAAATTTTTCGCGTTTTTTATGTCCGTGAGTATATTAAGACACCTCGACATCTACAAACAGCATTTGCTGTCGACATGGCTCAGATATTGAAATGAATTATGCAATTTTCAAATTAAAACGTGGACATGTCCAACATCCTATAGAACTGTTTGTCTTTCTCTGCTTCTGCTGACGAGATCCCGCTGCGCACACGCAGAGAAGGACGAGAATATCCGTTTCACGTGGATGACGGGCGACGTGCTAGGACATCATCGAGTGTTGTACATCGTTCATCGCGCCTACACTGATGTCATCTTCCTTGCGGACTGAAAGTGCACGCGCGAGGACAGCTTGCAGCACGACAGTGGCACTTCTTGCTTGGCGTTTGCCTTAAGGTCATGCAGAAGCTCTAGGGCACGGACAAAGCGGATCTGTCACGACTGTAGGAAGATGCATCCAACGATTGCCAGACACCGAGCACACAATATTTCATGGACGTTGCGCAAGTTTTCTGTTGACCTTCCCAACCTGCTTGCTTGATCGTTTTAACGGCTGTCATTGGCACGACGAGTGCCGTCCTCTAGATGTAGCATTTAGAGACGAAGAGTACCTACGACGATGAGTCATCTGGGAAAATGAGTCATCTGGGATGATGAGTCATCCGGGACGATGAGTCATCTGGGATGATGAGTCAGCTGGGACGATGAATCATCTGCGGCGATGTGTCATCTGCGACGATGAGTCATCTGCGACGATGAATCATCCGGGACGATGAGTCATCTGCGACGATGAGTCTTCCACGACAGAGCCTGTCTGCTCCCATCCCGGCCCAGTTCTGTTCAGTCTGCAGTGCGTCGAGGTTGCCAGGACCAGCATTCCTGTCATGGCGTTTTCCACGTGCTGTCCGTTTTGCATCGCCCTGTCGCCCTCAGCGTTGCGACTCTGTCAACACAAGCTCGTGTAACTCGATGTTGTGACAGTCCCTGACTCGCACAGAAGCAGCGGCCACGGACGTAGTTCCCTGTTTTGGGTAAACAGTTTCCGATGAAAAAGTAGGAGAGAACAGACATCATGTACAAAGAGCATTTGCCTCTAGCGTGTTTTGCATGTGGTTCAGAGGGCACACTCGCCTCTACATACCAGTCAGTCTACATCATCTGCAGTTCCCACGAGGACACTCATAAACAGATCGTGTGCCATGAGTCTTGAAGTGATTGAGCATTTATTCACTTGTTCACTGGGTTTTCTACATTAGTTTTTTGTTAGTTTGGTTGTATGTGTGTGTGCGTGGTTTTTGTTGTTGTTTATTTCTTTTGGGGGGGATGATTTTCTTAAATGAAGTTGTCTCAACACTCAAGGTATTTGATGTAAACTGGTAAAATGATTTCCTAAGTACACATACTTGTTGACTTCATAAAAGTTATTTTATGAGCTGTCACGATAATTGCCTGTTCTGCAGGGGGCTCGACAGGGATACCTAATGAGATAATCACTACGTCAATGACATTTTTAAGTTCACACCTGAAAAGATTCCACCTAAAATTCTAATGCAGGAGAGTATATTTTTGCTCATTTGTACAGGTTGCATGTTATGGCATAACATGGACTATTTGAGAGAAACATGTAATCGATGATAGTCTGCGATTTTTGTTGTAAAACAGCAGCCACGAAAATTAAGAAGGAAGATTTCAAGCTGCATTTATTTCTTGACCACGATACGCTTAATATGCAGAAAAATATTTAACAACGATAATTTTTTTAACAAGTTTGAAGGGTTGGGAAGTTCCTGTAAATACTTTTTGTCTTTTTTGCTTTGGCCTGTCGTAGACGTTTAAACCAAAGCTAACGACACAAGGTTGCAGCCAATATAACATCCCACATTGTCACGATATTTAAATAAACCCAGATTTCTCCGTCCCAGGGATAAAACCACGGCACTGCGCCTCGCACATCGTCCAACCCCAAAGCATACTCGCCCATCTCCACCTGTCTAAAAAGACATGGCTTCAACAATCGAGGAGAGGCTGAGGAGCTGACCATGTACTCATGCAAGAGGGGAGAGCACTGGGGAGTGGGCTGGCAGGAACTGGTGTATATGTTAAACAAGTTTGAAGGGTTGGGAAGTTCCTGTAAATACGTTTTGTCTTTTTTGCTTTAACAACGATAATGTTAGCTTAGTCAGTGATGTGACATTTCATATTGAGAGGTTGTCCGTTGTGCTTCGCGTGTTGTGGAATGCATTGCATTGAGGACTTTCTCACAGCTGGCATTGGTATCGATGTTTTCTGTTGCTTAGATTCAAGTTGCATGATCAGACTGACTTTACTTTCAGACTTCCCGTACATTTGCAGAGCTTGACTGTCTCGTCCACATTAGATACAGTAACTTTTCCTAGTGTCTTCAACTATTCTTGTCCACATTAGATGCAGTAACTTTTCCTAGTGTCTTCAACTATTCTTGTCCACATTAGATACAGTAAATTTTCCTAGTGCCTTCAAATATTCTTGTCCATATTAGATATAGTAACTTTTCCTAGTGTCTTCAACTATTATTGTCCACATTAGATGCAGTAACTTTTCCTAGTGTCAACTATTCTTGTCCACATTAGATGCAGTAACTTTTCCTAGTGCCTTCAACTATTCTTGTCGACATTAGACACAGTAACTTTTCCTGGTGCCTTCAACTAATCTTGTCCACATTAGATGCAGTAACTTTTCCTAGTGTCATCAACTATTCTTGTCCACATTAGATCCAGTAACTTTTCCTGGTGCCTTCAACTATTCTTGTCCACATTAGATCCAGTAACTTTTCCTAGTGTCTTCAACTCTTCTTGTCCACATTAGATGCAGTAACTTTTCCTAGTGTCTTCAACTATTCTTGTCCACATTAGATGCAGTAACTGTTCTTGGTGTCATCAACTATTCTTGTCCACATTAGATACAGTAATTTTTCCTAGTGCCTTCAACTATTCTTGTCCACATTAGATACAGTAAATTTTCCTAGTGCCTTCAAATATTCTTGTCCATATTAGATACAGTAACTTTTCCTAGTGTCTTCAACTATTATTGTCCACATTAGATGCAGTAACTTTTTCTAGTGCCTTCAACTATTCTTGTCCATATTAGATGCAGTAACTTTCCTAGTGCCTGCAACTATTCTTGTCCACATTAGATGCAGTAACTTTTCCTAGTACCTGCAAATATTCTTGTCCATATTAGATGCAGTAACTTTTCCTAGTGGCTGCACATATTCTTGTCCATATTTAATGCGGTAACTTTTCCTAGTACCTGCAAATATTCCTGTCTACATTAGATGCAGTAACTTTTGCTAGTGGCTGCAAATATTATTGGCCAGAGCAATTGCAAAGCGCTGCTGAGGCAGTATTCCTCTCGGTATGGCGTACCGGGCACAAACCGTTTGTCCTGCCACGAAAAAGAATCACACCCTTGTAAGTACCGACCCATGACACACCGCTCTTCTTGATCCAGCCAGCCCCTTGTGGGTTGGAGGTGGGGTGTGTGTTAAGAAATGACTCACCGCGTCTCCCTACGCGATTCGAAAGAGGCGAATAAAGAGAGACATCGTGACTTGAATTGCGCTTACTTGGAACTGTTCTAGTGATTTTCGTGCTTAATGGCCTTGCATAACCTACAAAGGTTGATAGGCCGTAAAACTCTATCCATCCATCCTCTCAGCCGCCCGCTCATCCATTTGAACCAGCCCGTGGTGGAGGTACTTGAGTAAGTCGCCAAAGCTCCTGGTCCAAGGGCATCATGGACGAAGGGGCATAGAGAGACAACGGACGCGTGCGATGTTCTGCCATCTCAGTACCTCGCATTCGCAGGCGCTGTCGCAGTCTGGAAGCGTGGCTTCGATAGCACTTGCCCATGGGCGTTCTATGCTGCTTGAGGTGAAACCGCGTTTTCTTTATCCCGTGCCCACGCACAGTCCCCCTTCAGTCAAAGCTCTGTGGCGGAGGCGCACTTCATTGAACTCCAGTCCCCAACTCGCGTCATTGTTTGCTGCGTGCTGCGCAGTGGAAAGACCCTCTCCTGACCGCTCTTCTGTGTATTTTCAAAGCTCACCCTCTCAAAGCCGGAAGAAGGATTGCTTACCGGTTGGATTTCCTTCATAAAACTGCCATAGAGTGGACGTTGGGCACATGAGAACGCAATGAAGCAGCAGCATGGCTTGAAAGATCTCTTCTTTCCCTTTTAGAGTTGAGCACCCTTCGTATGTTTCAATACGTGATCATGAAATGTTTCTGTAAAAAAAATTGAAGACAATTTTCCGTCTGTCTTTGTAACGTAAATTACAGTTTATGTGAGGCTTTTTCAAACGGACAAAGGACTAACTAACTATCAGCACAAACAAGAACATTAGTGAGAACGCATTTTTATACGCATGGTAAAGTACGTTATCAATCGCTTGTCGCGCAAACATGTACGCATGGATGCAAACACACGCACACACATACGCGCGCGCGCGAACACACACATACACATATACACACTTACACCACGCACACAAACAAATAATTACACATATACAAAACACACATACACACACAGGCACACACATAAGCACACACAAGCACACACAAGCACACACAAGCACACATACAAGCACACACACAAGCACACACACAAACACACACACATACACATGCACACACACATTAGCACACGCACACATACACACACAATAGCGCACGCACACATACACACACATACACACATGCGCACACACACATACACACACACATTAGCACACGCACAAACATACACACACGCATTAGCACACACACACACACACACACACACACGCGCACACACACGCACACACACACACACGCACACACACGCACACACACACACACGCACGCACACACACACACACACACACACACACACACTATATTGCTCCGATGCTAACACAGAAAGACACTCAGGAAAACGTCAGCGTGCATGTATCTTCAGAGCAGTGCAATTCAATGAAGGACAAAAAAGCGGCAGCACAATACACTATACATAGTGCAGTGTCTGGAGAGGAGGTGAACGCCGGACAGAGGGTTAGTGTTGTAGAGAGCAGGACCACACTACACTGTATGTTGCGGGATAGCAAAGTACATGTACAATACACTAGACAATGCCACAGTAGGTACCGCATTGTGCAAAGCAAACTATTGCCACCCAGTAGGAAACACTGCAATACATTACGGCACAGCACACATTGGATTACAGGACACGGCTCAACAGCACTGTGTAGTTGAGTAGAGCGATGTCAGTTGCCGTTCAGTTGTGTCCCATGACCCTCACAGTGTGTCGGGTCACTGCCCTTTGTGTCATTTGGCGGTCCTCTTCCCCATCCCCCCACCCCACCCCACCCCCTACCCCACCCCCCACCCCACCCCCTACCCCACGCCCTTCACTCCCTCTTTCCACCTCCCACCTCTGGCACAACCTGCAATATTACACCGCATAACTTCTGTGTCTGTTACTCTCTCTCTCTCTCTCTCTCTCTCTCTCTCTCTCTCTCTCTCTCTCTACCTTTATGTATGTGTGTGTGTGTGTGTGTGTGTGTGTGTGTGTGTATGTGTGCTTCCGTGCGTCTGTCCGTCCGTCCGTCAAATTGTCTGTTCTGTCTGTCTGTCTGTCTGTCTGTCTGTCTGTCTGTCTGTCTGTCTGTCTGTCTGTCTGTCTCTCTGTCTCTCATATGCACGCACGCATGCAGATGCACACTCACGCACACAGAGGCACATGCACGTACTTGCACAGGTTTACATATACGCAATACTGTTTTCCATCGGTTTCATTTCTGCAGAAAATCATTTTCCCGTTATGTTCTAAAGCAGGTTGTTGAAATATGTGTTGGCAGCGTGCCAAAGTTCACGTTTTTGCCTACTTCTCTCCTTCCATAGTTATAAGTGTATTAGTATCCTTTTTCGTCCGGTACACTGCGCGCAAATGCAGTGTTTTATCAGTCCCGTTTTCACCGGCCATAACATGATGTCTGCCTTATTGAACCCGGAGTCTGAAATTGTATTTGTCTTTTCTTATATTTCAACTTGTTCCAACATACTCGCTCTAAGAACCCTATTTTAGACAGCTCACCGTCTCAACTTTCACAACTTTGACCTAAAAAGGCGACCCAAGCAGGTCCCTGATTAGCTCCTACTTAGCTCCTGCCCCAGCCGCTCATCTCCAGGCGCTGCAGAGTGACTGGGCCACGTTTGTGTCTATGGTTACTATCGGAAGCCCAGAACCATTTCTCTCCTCAGTCTGGCTCGTGGTGTTTGTTCCATCTTGCCCAGAATCGCTGACCAGGCGATGGACCTTATCCGTTCATCTCATCTTAAAGCCATGGAAAGAAACGTGCGTCTCAACAAGGCGCGCTTCAGACAACCTGCACCGGGCGTCCTGGCGAGAGTTCAGCATCCCGCCTGTATTGTGCACGGCTTCTCTCCCTACTCACCAGGTCGTGACCCTGTCCGCCTGCCTGCCTGCACCATGCTTGCGGCCTCTGTCAGTCCATGCATCGCCCCGTGACCCCACCCTAGAACAGTCACCACGACGGGTCGTGCTTTTCTTGCTTTTCCCGAAACGGGTGATTTAGCTCGAAAGGCAGCCGGATCCCCCCCACCCCCACCCACCCACGGGCAGACGCTGCTGTACCTCTCAGGCTGTTCTCCCCAGGCTGTTCGGGCGTGGATAGCTGAGCTCGATGGCACACGAGATTCCAGTATGACTTTTCGCAGACATCAATCTTGGATGAGCACTTCAGCCATTAGGCATTGAAGGTGATTCGGTGCCTCGATTAGCAGTCAACGCAAAGTTGATGCATTCGACAGGCTAAGAATGACATCGATCTCCGAGCCTGAATGGCCGTCTCCTTAGCCCTATCAATTTAACCCCCAGTCAGTGTGAAATGGCGCTCCCCTTTTGTTCCGTTAAGATCGGACTGTGGTCTCGTTCCTCGAATGGGTTCTTGGTGATGAGACGAGAGTGCCGCAGATAATAGACGTTATTCACGCAGCGGCCATTTTGAAATCGAAAACGAGACGGACTGGGCAAACTTATTGGCGTTCAGCGTCTATGGTGAAACCGAAGGCTTCATTATCACGTAGACACTGCTGTGTTCCTTATTGCGAGAACGATGATCAATATGACGAGATCTCCAGACTGTCCTTTTTCAAATTCCCCACAGACTAGAAGCAGAAGAAACAATGGATCTGAAAGATTCGGCGTGATCCTGGCAAAAAGGTCTAGGTAACTTGTAAGAGCTTAGATCTAGGTCTTGTAAAAGCAATTGTTTACAGCTTCGTATGGTCTGCATAGGTGAAATCTAGCCATAAAAGGAGTTTTGAAGGATTGAAATAACACGTTTTCTGCATGTTGTTGTTTTTCTTGTTTATAGCTGGGAAAATGCAATGTTTACACCAGGAAGCAAGAGCATTCCATCACTTCGCACGACCTAACATAGTAACAATCTCTACTCATGAGAAACCTATTGTGATTGGTCCAAAAATATAGTTCAGCCAATGGTAGAGAGCCATGTATACAGTCTTGATCACACCGGACATGTTGATGTCGGCATGGCAGAAGATGCAAGCCCAGCTGGCAGTAGTCGCTTATCTGGCAGTTTTGACTCAAAAGTAAGTATATGATCAGATATAACAAAATATCTGCAAAGAGAGCCCATGGTTATATTAGCGTAATAATTTAACATATAGGCTTACTGAGGTTATTTCAAGAAACACCATTCATAATGATCGACACTACAGATCTAGATCTACAAGAGAGAAGGGTAACCTGTTTTACCTTCGATGTCATGCACAAATCCTTCGATGAACTTTTCGTAGCCTTTTCCTTTCTTTCTGCTGGGTATTTTGGCAACACCACTTGCCCATACTTCCACATTTCCATGCGAGAATGGAGGCACATCATAGAGATTTCCACTCCATGTACTGGTACTGGTGCTGGCCATAGAAGACGCCATTAAGTTTGCCCAGTCTGCCTCGATTTGAAAACCGGAAGTATCTCGCGTGGATAATGTCCATGAGCCTCAGTTCGAGAGTCATGGGAGACTCATTGTTCTGACTCCAGAGGCTTTACACAAGGCCATGCAAGCATTCACGCTGCTGTCTACAAGGACGGCTACATTCTTGAAGACAACACTATTTTCCACGTTCCAAATCTTTCGGGAGATGGTGGAAGACGGACACGATGCATCATTTTGAAAGTGGAACTATTCGCATTCGACGGTAGTTGGAAAATTCCCAACCAATTAGAACATAATATGAGCAAATTCCTTTTCTACCTGTTTCCCTCTTATTATGTAACAGAGTGACAAAATTTACTTTGCTGACTTTGCGTTCTCTGCATGAACCCCTCCTATCTTCCAGTTTGTCACCAGTGGTCATTTGCCCACTCAGCTATTTCTCGCCCGTTCCCACGCTCTCCATCCTCCTGCTTTCTCCATTTGTATACCTCCCCATCTCTGATTCCATCCCCACGTCAGACTCTGGGACACTGAAGCCATACCGTTCATGCCAGCCGCCCTTCCCACTGTCGTTTCCCATTATCTCACTCTCGGACGCTCCGCTGGTCATCAGCATGGAGACCTGATGCTGGCAAGATAGTATCTCCAAGAGATCAGTCTTGTGAGTCGGACCCTCCCCCCCCCCCTCCCCCTCTTCCTATGCATCCCTGGTACCGCCCCAGCCGACACCTTCACCAATCCCATGCCACGCCTTTTCCGGTTTTGATCATATATATTGAGGTGACCACGTATGTTTAGGACTCATGTTTAGGAGACTTGTGTAAGCGACTTGTGTTGAGAGCCGCATAGAGCACGGACTCATTATTGCTACTGAAAAATAAATGGACGTAACGGGAACTTGACTGACTCCATGTCCCTCTGTGCCTCTGCCGCCCAACACTCGGGAGGCAGGGGAAAAGTTCCCAGCCTGCATAGTAGCCCCAGCAATGTAAATGCTGGTGCCGCTACAAATGGCGCTGCGAGCAGGGTGCTCTGTATGCGGACTTGCATTCTAAGAGGGATTTCCCAATTAATGAGTGGAAGTTGACATGCACAGTAGGAACTTGGTTGAATGTAGGTCTGTCCAGTGATGGCGTGTACTCAGGTGGCTCTCTCTCCTCGCCCCTTGCAGCACGCTTGAGTTCCAGCAACGCTTTACTGATCACGTGTACGCTGAATGACGATTTTGTCACGTCAGTCCAAGACGGTCTTCCACACTTGCACTGCGGTCCAGGAGCGGGAACTCCTTGAGATGCTGGGCTGTCTGGATGGTCGTGGCAGTAGTGATGATCGAGGTGAGAGGCCAGCTCCAATGCTTTATGAATGTTTTTCACGCAGTCATCACCTGGGTGTACTGGTTCTAAGATCCTGTTGTAGAAGATATGTATCAAAGTGTGTATCCAATTTATTGACATTGACAACGCGGATACAACGTAATGAACAAACTCGAAGACATCCGAAACTACCTTCAGTTTCTTTTGGTATGAAGATGACATCATACTTCTGGTGGGTGCCTCTGCTTGTTGGACATCCGTGCGTGTCGAAGAGAGGTTGGTCGCCTCAGTGAAGCCAGGGCATCCGTGCTGGACTTGGGGTGTCTGGGACGATGACTGCCTCACTATGTCATTGGCTCTTCGAATCAACACCAGCAGGAGCAGGGGCACTCTGGGGACATCGAAGAGGAAAAGATGTCTCTGTGGTACATGTTGATCGTCATCTCAACGGAGGAGAAAATAAATGAAATGCTGGGTTTGCAAGAGTCTCTCAATTGCGACCCCACCAACTTTGTCCTAAAGACCTTCCTGAAGCTGGCTTCCTGGCCAAGCTGGGACAGGACGCGGCAGATGAAGCAACGTTGTGCACTGCCGTGACCGTGTGCACTACGGGCGTCCATTTGGATGTGCAGTCAGAGCACTGACGCTTCTGCTGTGGCTGGAGTGAGTGGCTTCCTGACTTGCCAGAACCTGTGTGTACAGGAGAAGCATGTACGTTTCTCTTTAGGAAGGACTCTTCATGACCTCTTAAGAACTCTCCCAACAGACCAGAAGAGGAAGTGGCCTGAGCATTTACCTGCTCTCCTACAAGCCTACAATGCTACCCCTCACAGTGCTACAGGTTTCTCGCCCTACTACATTCTTTTGGGACAGGAACCTAAATTACCAGTGGATGAACTCCTCGACACTGCATTCCCCGAGGCCAAAGGACCGGTTGATTGGGTGCGACAGCATCGCTCCCGACTTCAGCAGGCCCATGCCAGGGCTTATACTCACCTCCTCGAGGCGGCAGCGCGAAGGAACCAGGCTGCGAATGTCGGGGCAAAAGACCACACCTTGCAGGTGGGAGATCTGGTCTACCGCCGAAATCGTGCGGTAGGACGCGCCAAATTTCAGGACAGATGGCGGCCGGAACTATGTGTAGTGACAGCTCGCCCCTATCCAGCAGCTCATGTGTATGTGATACGCCCCCAATCTGGAGGTGCGGAGAAGGTGCTGAACAGAAGAGATCTCCTTCCAGCACAGTCACCTTTTCCTAGTGTTATTACACCCCCCAGTGAGAGCAGAGATGCTCAAAACATGAACAGATCACCCTGTGACCTTCTGAAGAAAAGTGACGATACTCCATGTGAAGTGACTGAGCCCCGACGCTCTGTGAGACCGAACGCAGGTTGTCGGTCATTCCACTTTGGTGACGGAGTACCATATGTGTAGAACTGCTTTGTGTAGGTATTGGATGTGCCTCTGACTGTAAGTAATGTACCCGTTCCTTTTTCTTTTGCATGACCTCAATACGTAGCCTTGTATAGTAAAACCACACGTAGTAAAGAGAATTACAGGAATGCGATAAGAGTTCCATATAATCATATGATATCCAAGAATGCATGAAACAATGGTTTATTTTATTGGAATGATATGACATATCCTTTATATCCCATATAACCCTTCGATTGTTCATGGTTATGTCGTTGTTGATGACGTCCTCTCTGTGTAACGAGACGTACTGGAAAGTTTCCCTCGTTCTTGTGAATTGTGGTATTGTAAGCTGGAAGAGCGGATTGCCTATAGGTTTGGAACTGATAGGAAATATCTCATCGTAAGGATGCAGATAGTGCTCTCTTTGTGTGATTGCTGTTTAGGGAAAGTTACAGTTTCCCATGACTGTGGGTTTTTGCCTAAAGTTTCATTTAATATTACGTATCACTGTGCTGCTAGTGATTACGGAAGAACTTGCGATGTTTATTCATTGCGGGGTGTTGTCGTGCTTAGCAACGCCACTTTGTGTCACTGTTTGTTTATGTGCATCTAATTGAAGGGTTAAGACCGCTTTTAGCCTGCACGGTTTGTGTGTCTAGCCATGTGGAGGACATACTTGTTGAAGGGTTAAAACCGCTTCAAGTTGTCTTGTCCAACATGCTCTGTTGTTGTGTTGGTTATGTTGCGTTTTGTAATGTGAAATGTTTAATCCTGTTGTTACCAATCAACTAGTTGAACGGTTAAGCCCGCTTCTAGAAGATGTGAAACAATGAGAACTCTTGCTTGTTTTTGTGTGGTGTTTTGGATTGTCTTCTAGTTGACTGGTTAAGACCCCTTCTAGACAGCAATAAAAAAAATTATCGTGTGAGATTTCGTTGTACACCATGATTGTATATATTTCATCCTAGTAATGCATGTACTCACTAGATTCAAGATTTTGTGTCCATTCTACATTTGTGTTTTGTCTCATGATATATTTTGTATGCAAGTGGTCACCTCAATCCTCTAGCACTAATTGAATTGTTCATTGTTAAACTCCTTATAGGTCATTAATCAAAATTTACAACGAGGACGTTGTACTGAAACACCATGGGGAGATGTAACAGAGTGACAAAACTTTACTTTGCTGACTTTGCGTTCTCTGCATGAACCCCTCCTATCTTCCAGTTTGTCACCAGTGGTCATTTGCCCACTCAGCTATTTCTCGCCCGTTCCCACGCTCTCCATCCTCCTGCTTTCTCCATTTGTATACCTCCCCATCTCTGATTCCATCCCCACGTCAGACTCTGGGACACTGAAGCCATACCGTTCATGCCAGCCGCCCTTCCCACTGTCGTTTCCCATTATCTCACTCTCGGACGCTCCGCTGGTCATCAGCATGGAGACCTGATGCTGGCAAGATAGTATCTCCAAGAGATCAGTCTTGTGAGTCGGACCCTCCCCCCCCCCCTCCCCCTCTTCCTATGCATCCCTGGTACCGCCCCAGCCGACACCTTCACCAATCCCATGCCACGCCTTTTCCGGTTTTGATCATATATATTGAGGTGACCACGTATGTTTAGGACTCATGTTTAGGGGACTTGTGTTAAGAGACTTGTGTTGAGAGCCGCATAGAGTACGGACTCATTATTGCTACTCAGAAATAAATGGATGTAACGGGAACTTGACTGACTCCATGTCCCTCTGTGCCTCTGCCGCCCAACACTCGGGAGGCAGGGGAAAAGTTCCCAGCCTGCATAGTAGCCCCAGCAATGTAAATGCTGGTGCCGCTACATTATATCTACCGAATCTGCCATTGCGTCACGATTCTTTCTTCCTGCCCCTGTGTAGTCGATCTTCCTTCTCTTTCTCTTTCTCCTCTTACCAATATTTCTGGAATCTCATCCTTCTTATGCTCCGTTTCCTCATAGTCCTTGTTATCCTCGTCTCTGGTGTCCTCTTTATCCTGTACCTCGTCCTCCTTGTCCTCCTTGTCCTCCTTGTCCTCCTTGTCCTCCTTGTCCTTCTTGTCCTTCTTGTCCTTCTTGTCCTCCTCGTCCTCCTCGTCCTCCTCGTCCTCCTCGTCCTCCTCGTCCTCCTCGTCCTCCTCGTCCTCCTCGTCCTCCTCGTCCTCCTCGTCCTCCTCGTCCTCCTCGTCCTCCTCGTCCTCCTCGTCCTCCTCGTCCTCCTCGTCCTCCTCGTCCTCCTCGTCCTCCTCGTCCTCCTCGTCCACCTCGTCCACCTCGTCCTCCTCGTCCTCCTCGTCCTCCTCGTCCTCCACGTCCTCCTCGTCCTCGTCCTCCTCGTCCTCCTCGTCCTCCTCGTCCTCCTCGTCCTCCTCGCCCTCGTCCTCCTCGTTCCTCCTCGTCCTCCTCGTCCTCCTCGTTCCCTCGTCCTCCTCGTCCTCCTCGTCCTCCTCCTCCTCCTCTCGCTCCTCCTCCTCCCCGTCTCCTCCTCCTCTTCCCCCTCCTCGTCCGTCCTCCTCGTCCTCCTCCTCGTCCTCCTCCTCGTCTCCTCCTCCTCGCCTCCTCCTCTACCTCCTCCCCTACCTCCTCCTCCTCCTCCTTCTCCTTCCTCCTCGTCTCCTCCTCCTCCTCCTCCTCCTCCTCCTCGTCCTCCTCGTCCTCCTCCTCCTCCTCCTCCTCCTCCCTCCTCCTCCTCCTCGTCCTCCTCCTCGAGCCTCTCCTCCTCCTCCTCCTCCTCCTCTTCCTCTTCCTCTTCCTCTTCCTCTTCCTCTCTCCTCCTCCTCCTCCTCCTCCTCCTCCTCCTCCTCCTCCTCCTCCTCCTCCTCCTCCTCCTTCTCTTATTGAAAATAATCACGAAGTAAATTTAGAATAAGATGAGAAATTACCTAGGACGATTGCATAAGAAAAGAGTGTAGCTTCAATGTAAAATTATTTAAAGATTTCGCAGTTTTAGGAGAATTGGGTAGTGTGTTCGACGTTGTAACCCCTTAGTAAGATAGGCTATGTTTAAACAATTCAATCCTAGGTTGTGGTATTATAAAGTTATGTTAACTAATATTTGAATGCTGGAATACGTTTATGAAATAATCAAGCACATCACATTCATTAATTCTTTTCATTAAGACACATTTATTGAACTGTAAATGCTTATGGAAATGCAAGATATTCAGTTCTTTTATTTTGTCATTTTGGATTGTGAACTATCTGTTATCATAAGCTTAGAGGTTCTTCGATACAATGACTTCAGCCTTTTCAAGATAGCATCACCACAGCCATCCCAAATTGTTCACGTATAATCAACATAAGAGAGAGAGAGAGAGAGAGAGAACAAACAAACAACGAACAAATGAGTTTATTGTGGGGGCCTCCGGCCCATTACAAGTTACAAGAAATGACAAAATTTGTACATAAGGATGTCACTTCCCAATACCATATCAACCAACGGTGACAATTGCATCTTATAGTAATAAATCTAATTTTCCATCAAGTTTTTGTAGCTGTCGAACATTACCATGGCTTCTGTTCTTCTACGGAATGCCTTGTAAATGTATGTGGCAATACTTCTAATAACAATGACATTATCAGTTGCAAACATGTCAGTAAGGGGTCCACTAAAACTAATTTGTATAAATGGTATTATATATTTACTCCTTAGATCGTAGGTGGCTGGACAATGCAGTAGAAAATGAACTTCGTCTTCTTCCGTTTCCATACATAATGGACATATATTTGGGTATGACGCAGTACTGTATCTATACTTATGATTATATAAATCGCTAATTCCCATTCTGAAGCGTATCCAGGCATCTCGAAATACTTTTTTGTCTAATGCATAAAGGTATGGCTCTATACCACGTTCAAACTTTACTAATTTGTAGAAGGAGTATCTTGTACTTTGCTGCATACAATTTCTCCAGTTGCTGTCGTACCACTCAATCATTCTACATTTAAGTTGTGTCATAAATGTAGTTTCATTTTGGACCATTTGACCATCCCACTCCCTTTTGAAATCATACTTCAACAATAATGTTTTAATACCTGTTGCCCAATTATGTTTCCCATCAACTAAGCCAAGCATAGACATGTACACTTGGTAAGGGTATCTGTCTCGCTCCATTCTAAGTAGTTTTAACCAATATTTCACCGAGCGTAATTTAGCATTTATGTCCAGTGGATACCTCCCTGTATCTCCATAAATCATAACGTTGGGTGTGTTAAAGGCAACATTGAGAAACCACTTCAACATGTACATATGGACAGTTTCAATGCATTTACAGTCATTGGTGCCCCAAATTTCTGATCCGTACAACAGTATAGGCTGAATTTGTGCGTCAAAAATTTTGTACAATATTTCAGGCGTAACAATGGTAAGCTTTCTCAAGGACCTTTGGATCTGAATGGACGCTGCTTTGGCTCTGGTAACTATATCGGATAACATTGTATTTGTACACAACCTGGTAGATAGAGTCACTCCAAGATACTTGTACTGTGCGACAACCTCAAGCCTGGAGTCACCCATCACCCATTTTTCGTGAGCAGCCACATATCCTCCATTTCTAAATATAACAACTTTGGTTTTTTCTATGTTTATCACAAGACCTAGTCTATCAGCAACATTTTTTAGGTTATTGATTTGATTCTGCAGACCAGGCACCGTGTCGGATAGAAGTACAACGTCATCAACGAAAAGCAACAGAAACAGTTCCACGCCATTAGGTTCTAATTGAACCCCATGTTTTCCTTTCGCAATTACTTCACGACTGAGATGTGAAACCAGGAAGGAAAATAATAAAGGAGACATTTTGCAGCCTTGTTTAAGTCCCCGGTGGCAATTAAAGGACCCATGTGCCTGACCCTGGCATCTGATACTGCATTTTACAGTTTTGTATACTGCTTTCAGCATCTGAAGCATTTTACTCCTGACCCCATTACTCTCCAACACTTTCCACAGAGCCTGCCTGTCCACGGTATCAAATGCCTTCTGAAAGTCTACAAATAAGACATACAACTTCTTGTGTCTGTTCAGGTACCTCTGTACAATGTTATTTAACGTGAAAATGTTGTCAATTGTCGAGTAGCCTCTTCTACATCCAGCTTGTTCCTCGCCAATTAGATTATTTTCTTCAGCCCATGTCTGTAGTCTTGCATTCAGAATATGCAGGAATGCTTTGCTGAAGATACTAGTAAGAGAGATTCCTCTATAATTATCGGGGACAGTCGTGGAACCTTTCTTGTGAATCGGTACAATCAGGGAATGGGACCAAAGGTTAGGAAATACACCCTGTTCGAAAATGGAGTTGAATAGCTTGAGTAAGTAAGGCATAAGTATCGATATAGAACATTTCAGCATTTCGCTCATTATGCCGTCAATACCACCGGACTTTTTCGTCTTTAGATGTTTAATGGCATCAGATATTTCAGTCTGAGTTATTTCAGAATTTAATACGCTATCATCAGTGTCAAAAGATAACATGCAGATGTCAATGTTACTCTGTTTCTCACTTTCCCCGAGAGTATAAACATTTTGAAAGTGTTGCACCCAAGTCCCTGGATCGATGCTTGGTAATACACTGAATCTACCGAGAGTTTTAACTTGCTTCCAGAACATCTTGGAATCTCTAATATTGCTAATTAGGTATTTCGTTACCGTTTGTCTGTAGCTGATCTTCTTTGTTCTTATGAGCTGCTTATAATCATTTCTGTGTCTAAGGTAGATAACTTTGTCTTGGTGAGAATGAGAGCGCAAGAAGGTACGCAGGTATCTGCTGGCCAATTTTTTCGCTTCTGCACATTCCCTATCATACCATCTGGCACCAGACACTTGTAAATAAGGTCTGCATTGCCTCTGCATGCACCCAGCGGCATTCACAATACAAGATGTTATGGTTTCGGTAACACTGTTGACATCTATTTCATCACTGATGTCACTCACGTTCTTATTATTCAGAAGCATACACAAATTATTCTTAAAATTATCTACTAAACTGTCATCCCATACAACCTTAGTACAGCCTAAGTTATGTTGACCCTCGCGTAAAGTTCTAGGGATACAACATCGGAAGGACAATTCTAGAAACATGTGTGGTGATAATACAGAGTCACCGATACTGAATGACTCACAATAGGGGATAAGATCACTGGAGACTATGCAATAATCGACAGTACTACAACCGTTGGGAGAAACAAAAGTATAACCATTTGAGTTACTCTCATTCACACAGCCATTTAAGATACATAGTTCAAAACCCACACAAAGTTCAAGCAAGTACTCTCCAAACTCATTAACAATGTCATCAACAGCATATCTAGATTCTTCTACTACGTTTGTAAACACATCATTTATATCATTTGCGAAGTTTGTATTCAAGCAGCCAGTCCTAGCATTGAAGTCGCCGCAAAGTAGCATTGAACAGTCATCATGTAATTCACACACGTCGAGGATACATTTGCATAATATACTTATGCCATTGCTGTGGCCAGTTACTTCATAGTAAGGAGAACTACGTGGTGGGATGTAGACATTAAACATCAAAATGTCTTTGTCTACGCGGCAGAATTCTTTACTGATTTTAAAGATTACGATGTTATCATACTTGCATTCAACAAACTGGAAAAACTTTTCCACTGATCGATGCACTAGGCACACAACACCACCCGACATTCGACCTTGGGTAGAGAGTTTTTTGGCAGGAGAGACAAATGTCACGTAGTCGGGCAGCAAGTAAGACAAGTCTACGGCGTGCACGAAAGTTTCGCATAGACAAGCAAATTGAAATTTCTTTAAGAGAGAAATAAAGTCAGGATCATCTAGTTTTGAAATGAGTCCGTCTATATTCCAAACTAGCAAATTGAAAGTGAGGGTGGGACTATGAGTAGAAGCATTCACGTTACCCGTTTCGGTGACAGAGCTTCGGCCTCCCCGTCAGTTGCGACCGCCTCTCCCCCCACCCCTGCCACGGGTAGTGGAACGAGTCTGACGACGACTGGTGTCGCTTGTTGAGTGCCGTTCCTCTGTATGGAGAACTCCGCCTCGGTAGTAAGCGAAGTATCCATCTTCCCTTGCGCGCCGGATGTTCTCCCGCTGTCTTTCGGTGAGGTCAGATGATACTCCAATTCCATTCGCCTTTAGCTCCTGCCTCCTCTGGAGAATGGCGACCTTGTCGGCTGATCTGAGGAGTTTGGCGATGAGAGGTCGAGACTTTCCTTCTACTCGTTTGCCCACTCGATGTGCACGCGAAACGTCGCTGGCTTGTATGGGATTGGTCAGTACCTCGTTCACTGCTTGCACGAATGTCGCCACGCAGTCCTCGCGGTTTTCGTGGCTCGCTGAGATGTCGGGCTCGGGAATACCGTGCAGCAGGACGTTGTCGCGACGACTGCGCTGCTCCTGGGCTTCAAACTTCTCTTCAATGCCTGCCATGGTGCGCTTGATTTCTGTCTGATTATCCTCTATGTAATCTAGATACTCTCCCTGCTCTTCCAACTTCTTCTGTAGTGATGCAACTTCTTTTTCCACGCTGCACACTTTACTTGTCAGCAAAGAGAGCTCGGTGTGTAGCTTTTGAGTTTCCGACAGCAACATAGCCTTGAACTTCTCTGTTATTTGATCCATCCATATCTTCCCAAATTTATCTAAATCTTCTATCTCGACAGGCCCTGGCTCTTCCTCTATATATATCACCCCCCAGCAGCAGCAGTTGAGACTGGTCGTAGGCGTACGCAACAGACGTAGTAGCAAAGGGAACAGCGGCAGAGACAGCAAACGATTCACAGCCTTTTCCTCCAGCAATCGCGCAACACATACCGGGCACGACACGTGCAGCGAGTACGGCACGATGGCTCCACGCGATAGGAGATAGTCCAAGGAGCACAATCATGCACAAAAGCAGGCATTGCGATAGGGCAAACGGAAAGACAAACTTGCCTTCACCATCGTTCTTGACCCGTGCGCTGTGAAAACAGCGAAGTCGAACACGCGCAGCAAAAGTTCCAATGCGAGCCCTGTACACATGGAGCTCGACGCCCATGGCGGTGAGCGCAGGTGATAACAGCTCACCTCCTGACGGCTCAAACCGTTTCAAATGTCAAAAAGAGTCACAATTGCACCGAATGTAGTTCACTAAAACTTTGAAAAACTTACAGTCCAGTTTCACTTCACATGCAGAGTGCTGGTAACTCTACATTATCCTGTAGGTGAACTCAGTTGAAGGGTGCTGACTGCGAGATAGCGGAGCTCTGTAACATACGTCCGTCACCGACGACTGTCTAACGGGAAGTGAGAGAGAGAGAGAGAGAGAGAGAGAGAGAGAGAGAGAGAGAGAGAGAGAGAGAGAGAGAGAGACTTTATGACCGATAAAACCTGCTTACTCCACGCGGAAAACAAGGCACTTACACACTATCATCCAAGTCCCCTACAGCAAAACGAGAGAGCACATGCAACACAGAGCGAGGCGCAATCAATCACTGAAAACACATGACGCTGCTAGACGCCAGGTGCGTAGTTTCACGTTAAAGGACAAATGCAATTTTCTTGCAAAGGGCATTTCTCTCGGATCAAGCCCCTAGAGACGTTTTTCGTAGCTTTGTCTTTCTCAAGACGTAGAACCATCCACTTGGCACTCTGCAGGTCAGAGACTTCTTTCAGCCTGCCGCTGTGGGTATGTTTGAGTGGATTTGAGCACTGTGCAGTTTGTTTGTCTTCACGTCCGTTATAACTGACAGTGGGAAGCCAGCACTCCTTGTTTTCGGCAACAGCGACGTCCTGTGCAGAAGATTCTCGCATGATGGTGAATAGCGCGTGCAGTACACAACGAATTTATTTACTTGATGCTGCCGGCCTTGCAAGAAAATGCATCCGAAACTTCTCAGAATTAGGAGCCGGCTAAAACAAACACCTTGTCATCTAACAATGTAGTTACGTTTTATCAAAGATTATAGGTTACACAAATATAGTTCATTAGCTCATTCTCGTGAGGGTCGAGACACGTTGCGCCCCAAGCGGCTAGCACTATGGGAAATGCCTATAGTCCGTTTCAACATTGCACTGTATTTAGTCACATGATTATAGGATTTAGTGGAGACTTCGCACAAAAATGGCCTAGCAACAGATGTGCGATGGACCTAATTCTAAAATTTCCGATAACGTCATCAACTACCAAGGTTGAAGAACGAGTGACGTCACTATTTGACCATTTGAAGAAGAATAATTTTTAACACAGAGAGAACAGGGTCACCAAACGTTGCAATCACGTCGACCCGTGCACCTGCATTTCGATTGTTAAAAAGTAGGAGCTTTCAATACCTTTTGATGCATTCAACATACATCTTTGATAAATTAATGCTGTTCATGGTTTACATTTTCTTTGGATGGGGTTTCTAGTGTCCCCACATTCAGCTTTTTCTGCGCGAAGCGAGACTATGTCCACCATTTTAAATGTGCAATGTTGAAACGGACTATAGGCATCTCCCATAGTGCTAGCCGCTTGGAACGCTGCAATTTTAGCTGCTTGTAACTTCAAAGAGCAAAAGCTCGGCATGAACTATATTTGTGTAACCTATAATCTTTGGTTTTATTAATACATGGGATGTTACTAAATGAGCTAGTGACTGAATGCAGTTTACGGTCTATCAGCCTATGTACGCTATGTAAGGCCACGGACTACATACATA
>JAWQFJ010012582.1:0-12500 GCA_034096865.1 Theodoxus fluviatilis | reverse complement strand
CACGCTCTAGCTCGTCTTTCTGGTGTTGGGTGGCACCTCCGAAGCACACACAGATGGAGAAGGTGAGTACACTTTCCACCACAGCACAGTAGAACTGGAGCATGATCTCCGGAGACAGCCCAAGCTTCATGAGCTGCCTCAGGAAATACAGCCGCTGCTGGGCACGCCTATGGATGCCGTCAATGTTGTTGCCCCATCTGAGGTCGGAGGAGATGAGCGTGCCGAGAAACTTAGAACAGTCCACGGTCTCGATGGCCTGGCCTCCGATCATCAGTGGATCGATAGGAGTCGAATTCTTCCTCAGGTCAACGATCATCTCCTGGGTCTTGGCGGTGTTCAGCTCCAGACTGTTCTCACTACACCACGACACCAAGCAGTCGACTTGCCGGCGGTAGTGGGATTCGTCGCTGTTGGAGATTGCACTTTCGACTGTGGTGTCGTCCGCGAACTTGATGATGGGACACGCAGTCGTTCGTGTAGAGGCAGTAGAGGAGAGGGGACAGCACGCACCCCTGGGGGGCGCCAGTGTTCAGGATGAGGGTCTGGGAGGTGAGGTCGCTGATCTTAACGGCCTGGGGTCGACGCAGGAGAAAGTCCAGGACCCAGTGACAAATGGATGGGGAGAGGTCGAGGGTCAGCAGCTTGTCAAAGAGTCTCTGAGGGACGATGGTTATAAAAGCGCTGCTGTAGTCCACAAAGATGAGTCGGACATAGTTGTTGGGCGACTCGAGGTGCTGGAGGACGAAGTGGATGGCCAGCGCGACGGCGTCGTCGACAGACCGGTTGGTCCGGTATGCAAACTGCAACGAGTCCATCCTATCGGTGGTGACGGACTGGATGTGCTTGAGGACAAGTCGCTCGAGGACCTTCATCACCACCGAAGTCAGGGCGACCGGGCGGTGGTCGTTGAGGGACGCCACCGTTGCCTTCTTGGGGACGGGAATGATGGTGGAGCGTTTGAAGCCAGAGGGGACGACAGACTGTTCAAGGGAGGAGTTGAAGATCTCCGTGAAGACCGGTGCAAGCTGCTCAGAGCAGTGTTTGATCGTTGGGGAGGACACTCCGTCGGGATCAGCCGCCTTCCTACTGTTCTGCTTCTTGAACAGGTTCCTCACCGCCGACTCCTCCACAATGAAGGGAGGGGGGAGAGGGGAGGCGGGGTCAGGGGGCGTCGCATCGCGCTGCCTCGAACCATCTACAGCAGTAGCGTCTACCTGGCTTCTTTTCCGCTCTGTACGTCTGTGCCAACATTTAAAAATTAGATCTCAGTTGCAGCATTGTGGTCATGCGCAAGTCACGCAACTATGATATGTCAATTATCAGCAAGATTTAGAAAATTCCATGATACTGTCAGGAGAGAAGTCCACTTGTATGTGTCGTCATGCGTGGAGTATTCAAGTCTCTGGTTCTTTGATCTCGCTGCTAAGACATTGTGTCGCCTTCAGAGAATGCAGAACTGTCTTTCCATTGGTTTGTCAAGTAGATCCTATAAAACCAGAACATCTCCCCCTGTAATGAGGGATCTTCACCAGCTCCATGTTGAGAAAACGATTCAATTCAAATAAAAATATGAACCCTCACATGCAAATGCCTTTGATAACGGGTCTGTATACCACACTACGGTATTTCATCGTCCTCCTGAGAGAGCATCATCCATGTCGCCGCCTGTTCATAGAGCCTAGAACTACGGCTCTCGTTTACAAGCATGTACGAGGCAGTCGCAGACTGGGCTTTCCAGTGCCGTCCCCCCCCCCCCCCCCCCCGCAGTGGAAGGGTTGGCCTTCGGAACTTCGCCGAGCTGATACTCTAGTAGCATCCTTTAAAAGAAATGTGAACGCCTGTGTCTTTGCTCTGTCACATCGAGAAGCCGTCTATCATTGCCCACACATGACGACACATATAAGTGGACTTCTCTCCTGACAGTATCATGGAATTTTCAAAATCTTGCTGATAATTGACATATCATAGTTACGTGACTTGCGCATGGCCACAATGCTGCAGCTGAGATCTAATTTTTAAATGTTGGCACGATTGGATTGGACTGGATTGGTGGTGTTTTACGGCCCATCAGCCTTTGTAGGCTATGTAAGGCCACTAAGCACGAAAATCACTTCAGCAGTTTAGAGTAAACGCAAATCTCGTCACGGTGTCCCTAATTATTCGCCTCCTACGAATCGTGTAGGGAGATGTGGTGGGTCTATTCTTACCCCGAACCCACAGGGGGACATTGCCCATGACAAGATTTGCTCCGGAAAACAGCCACCATGGCATACGTCTCGTCGTCTACGTGACTCGAAAAAATGTTTTCGCCGGCCGATTTTTTTTCACGCCAAGACTCAGCTGCATTTTGCTGATTCTTGATTCAGCCTCAACGCTAAGCAAACCTTAAAGACTGTTTGGAATGATACGAATATCCCTGAATCGCAAGAATCTAAAAGCCATGTTCTATACTATTACATTTACTGTTGAATGTTTTTGAGCAAATGCCAGAGAGTGATCCGCGAAATTTTCATCCACAAAACCCCCGCCGGATCGCTTTTTCCAGTCTGAAGATTGATGACCCTGGGATTCAGAATGATTAAGTGCAGAGTGCGCCTAGCCAAAAGAAGAGAGGGATATCCTCTGAGACGAATTGCAGCTGTCTGGTGAAATCCCGTTTGGTTGTGTGTACTCTGGCAAGCAGCCTCTGCACGTTGTCTACTGTATTTTCGATGCCGTGCATACTGGAATGCCGTTTGCAATACTTCATATTGTCATGGAGCTTGTTAAAGCTCGACACGCCTCGACTGAGACCAGTGAGAAGACTTTGTCTACCTCGAATTGTGCAGGGTATGGCTCGACCACGTTGTTTACATTTCATGACTGACTCCGAGGCTGTTAGAGAAAGTATTGGACAGAAATGACCTATTTCTGACTAAAGTACGTTTAATAAAGCTCATCCATGCCCTTTGGAAATTACACGCATGCATACGTATCAAAAGCTTGCACACGCACACATATATACATACATGGGGGAGGGGCCGCTATTGCGGAGGGCCGCTATTGCGGAGGGCCGCTATTGCGGGATTTTTTCAACAAAAGTTCCTCAGGCAATTTTTAATCTTTTGTCCTAAAACGCCTAAAATCCATAATATTTTTGTTACTTTTTTAACTTTTGGGTTTTTTCTATTGCGGGGGGCCGCTATTGCGGGATTTTTTCAACAAAAGTTCCTGAGGCAATTTTGATTCTTTTGTCCTAAAACGCATAAAAAACCATAAAATGTATGTTACTTTTTTTCAACTTAGAAAAATTATCGGGTTTTTTTATCTATTGCGGGGGGCCGCTATTGCGGGATTTTTTTAAAGAAAAAAACCCGAAAATGTTTCTAAGTTGAAAAAAAGTAACATACATTTTATGTTTTTTTTTAATGCGTTTTAGGACAAAAGAATCAAAATTGCCTGAGGATCTTTTGTTGAAAAAATCCCGCAATAGCGGCCCTCCGCAATAGAGAGCCGTCCCCCATACATGTACATACATACGTGTGCATACATATTTCGCACATTTTCGATTCTGCTGCCTTGATTCGTGTTCCAAAAGCCCAAAAGCATCAGTTGATGGCCTGTCTCTCGCACTCTTCGCTTAGCATCGTCAGACAATCGTAAATTCTTGTACAAAGCGAAGCAATAGACAATCCAAATTCGTGTAGTACAGACACTTTGCTCTTTGTTATTGTTCCTGCATGTTCAAAGTGACCGAATTCCTGTTTCCTTTGCTCGCTTAGTGGAAGTGTTTTCACGCGTGACTGGTTGCACTGGCACTCTCGTACCGCTGGAGTGCCAGCAAAGATTATAGGTTACACAAAGATAGCTCATGCTGAGCTTTTGCTCTGAAAAGTTACAAGACGCTCGGAACGCAGCGCCCCAAGCGGCCAGGACTATGAGGAAGTAATCACACTGCTTAGATACATGTAAAAAGGGCTTGTTTGTCAACGCGTTTCTGATGCATTCCGATCATGTTTGTGAATACATTTACGGTGTAATGTGTCATAAAATGATTTGCTGCAATAATGGGGGTGTTTTGGCTTTGTTTTTTGTAGCAGGCGTTGTGAAATCGAAATATTTGGTTCATAGAAATGGATGCTTCTGCGCATGCGCGTGAGCCTATAGTCCGTTTCAACATTGCACATTTAAAATGACGGACATAGTCTCGCTTCGCGCAGAAAAAGCTGAATTTGGGGACACTAGAAACCCCATCCAAAGAAAATGTAAGCCATGAACAGCATTAATTTATCAAAGCTGTATGTTGATTGCATCATTAGGTCGTTAAAGCGCTTATCTTTTACAAATGGAAATGCAGGTCATCTACACGCCGATCTTCCAAGTTCGCGCACGTCTATTTATAGCTGACGCGCGGAATACATTGTTGTTATATCGCAACGAAATCCACTGACAGGTGCTTTCGCGTGAAGGTGCATTGACCCGCATTTCCAATTTTGCAATGCACGACCTATTCATGCATTCAACATTCCTCCTCCTCCTCCTCCTCTTCCCCCTCCTCTCCCTCCTCCTCCTCCCCCTCCTCCTCCCCCTCCCCCTCCTCGTCCCCCTCCCATTCCTCCTCCCCTCCTCCTCCCCCTCCTCCCCCTCCTCTCCCTCCTCCTCCTCCCCCTCCTCCTCCCCCTCCCCCCTCCTCCTCCCCCTCCTCCCCCCCTCCTCCTCCCCCTCCTCCTCCCCCTCCTCCTCCCCCTCCTTCTCCCCTCCTCCCCTCTTCCTCCTCCTCCTCCTCTCCCTCTTCCCCTCCTCCTCCTCCCCCTCCTCCCCTCCTCCTCCTCCCCACCCCCCATCCCCATCCTCCATCCCCACCCTCCATCCCCACCCTCCATCCCCACCCCCCATCCCCACCCACCCCATCCCCACCCTCCATCCCCACCCTACATCCCCACCCCCCATCCCCACCCACCCCATCCCCACCATCCCCACCCCCCATCCCCACCCACCCCATCCCCACCCGCCATCCCCACCTCCCATCCCCCACCCACTATCCCCACCCTCCATCCCCACCCGGTTCCGGAGGGGGAGGAGGAGGGGAAGAGGGGGAGGGGGAGGAGGAGGGGGAGGAGGAGGGGAGGAGGAATGGGAGGGGGACGAGGAGGGGGAGGGGGAGGAGGAGGGGGAGGAGGAGGAGGGAGAGTAGGGGGAGGGGGAGGAGGAGGAGGAGGAATGTTGAATGCATGAATAGGTCGTGCATTGCAAAATTGGAAATGCGGGTCAATGCACCTTCACGCGAAAGCACCTGTCAGTGGATTTCGTTGCGATATAACAACAATGTATTCCGCGCGTCAGCTATAAATAGACGTGCGCGAACTTGGAAGATCGGCGTGTAGATGACCTGCATTTCCATTTGTAAAAGATAAGCGCTTTAACGACCTAATGATGCAATCAACATACAGCTTTGATAAATTAATGCTGTTCATGGCTTACATTTTCTTTGGATGGGGTTTCTAGTGTCCCCAAATTCAGCTTTTTCTGCGCGAAGCGAGACTATGTCCGTCATTTTAAATGTGCAATGTTGAAACGGACTATAGGCTCACGCGCATGCGCAGAAGCATCCATTTCTATGAACCAAATATTTCGATTTCACAACGCCTGCTACAAAAAACAAAGCCAAAACACCCCCATTATTGCAGCAAATCATTTTATGACACATTACACCGTAAATGTATTCACAAACATGATCGGAATGCATCAGAAACGCGTCGACAAACAAGCACATTTTACATGTATCTAAGCAGTGTGATTACTTCCTCATAGTCCTGGCCGCTTGGGGCGCAACGTGTCTCGATCCTCATAACAATTAGCTAATGAACTATCTTTGTGTAACCTATAATCTTTGGTGCCAGCGAAGTACGACGCACGCGTATGTACGCGGTTTGCAGACAGAGCGAGTGACGTGTGAGAGTTGTGAGTGGTAGAGGCCTGCCAAAGACTAACGCCAGCCTTGCACAGTCCACAACATATAATGCCCTCCCCCTCCACGCTCCGCGCCATGGACGTCAGTCTCCACACTGAAATCTCCTCAGAAATCGGGGCGCCCCGACATTCTAACCCCTTTATCTCTATTTCCCCCCTGAGATCATCCTTGCTTTTTGTATGTTGCATTCTACATAGTGTAGACACACGGGAGTGGGGGTGGGGATGGAGGGATGAGGGTTGGGAGTACTGATTGGAAGAAGTAGAAAAAGTGTGAGGAAAAGGCCAAGCCACGTAGTTTTTGCGTCCTTTGGAATTAGAGACAGAGAGGAGGGAGAGAGAGATAGACGGACGGACGGACAGACAGATAGACAGACAGACAGAGTGAGAGAGACACACGGTGGTAGAAAGTGTCGGAATAACAGAGAGAGAGAGAGAGAGAGAGAGAGAGAGAAAGAGATAGAGAGAGAGAGAAAGAGATAGAGAGAGAGAGAAATAGAGAGAGAGAGAGAGAGAGAGAGAGAGAGAGAGAGAGAGAGAGAGAGAGAGAGAGAGAGAGAGAATGCTTTTGACCATTTCGAGGCAATTACCTTTAGTCCCTTCGTCAACAGACTCCTTCAAAATGTCTTTGCAACATCGCTTCTCCCCAGCCCATTCTCCCAACGCTTTGTTTAACGCCACACCCGACGCTTGACCACTGTATTTGGAGCAAGGCAAATATTTTGCGTGGAGGGACTGGAGGCATTGTGGCATGTGTGCGCTCTCGCCCTGCCTGCCATCAGCACCCAGGCGCGCAGATTGCGTCGTGTCGAGTTTCCCCTTTGCCTTATTCTGTCTCTGCCCTGGGCAAACAGGACGCTCTTGTCGCCATCGCTCATAGCCCGTGCCACTCCAAACACGACGCTGATTCCTGTTTGTGACACCATTACCGAATTCGGTTGTTGTGACGGAGAAGTTCAGTGCCCTCCAACGGTACGTAGATTGACAGTGTGTGGGTTTTGAGTAAAGGTTCTGCGATTTCTTCATCGTCCTGCCAGGTTTCCGTAAAGAAAATCCAGGCTGTGTAAATTGTTTAATGTCACTTATGAAACCAACAAGTAGTTGCGAGAAGAATGTGGAAACCCTTCGAAAAGATACAAACTCCGGGAGCTTCTTTATCATTGATTCGAAAATGAAGTGCTTTAGAAAACACTCTTGATCATCATCATCATCATCATCATCATCATCATCATCATCATCATCATCATCATCATCATCATCATCATCATCATCATCATCATCATCATCATTATCATGGTCGTCGTCGTCGTCATCATCCTCGTCATCGTCGTCGTCGTGGACGTCGTGGTCAACATTATCATCATGCTAACCTGGTCCTCGTCGTTCTCGTTGTCGTAATCGCTATCATCATCATCATCGTCATCATCATCATCATCATCATCAATATCATCGTCGTCATCGTCGTCGTCGTCGTCGTCATCGTCATCGTCGTCATCATCAACAGCAGCAGCATTGTGGCAATTTATAAAACCTTAACATCTCAAATGTTTAGTAGGGACTTTTGTACCAGCTTACCACAAGAGCAGAAATGTACGTAGAAATGAATGTCATAATCTGACATGACTTTCTTGGGCGCGAGTACATCTGCCGCAATCGATTAGTGAAACGCTTGAAGCTGAACAGAAGAAAGCTTTGCCAGTCACATGTGCATTTCACGTGAAGTACTCGATGAAAAGAGAGATGGGGTGGAGGGAGGAACGAAAGGCAAAACTGACCTGAATGAACTGAACAGCTTTGATACTTAGGCCACTGGGCCACGAAATTGAAAGGAAACGCGAACGAAAACAGAATAATGTACAAAAAAAAGTTCATCGAAACTAGAAACCAGTTTCTAACCGTGCAACCCGTTCGAACGAGTGTGCCGTTTTATGTAGAAAGCACGTTCTCTGTGCAACTCGTGCCAGTTGTTGTCGTGTCACAGGCTTTCTGCCTCTTCCTGTCTTACTTCCGTCAGCATCCCTGCAATGCCGGCCAACAGTGACTCGCAGGCGAACTGCTGATCAGTTTTCCAGGGGCTCTTGATGCTGACGTGGGGGAAAGTCTGCTGTAGGATGTCTCAGGTCGTGTAGACAGTTGCTAAACTTGGCAGGACCCGTGTGGGTGATAAGGAAGGAAGTTTCATCATGAGCAAGACTTGCTTCTAAGCGAAATACTATAGAAGTTGCGCCAGACGTTACTTGCCATGCATGGGCGATACTTTGCGTTGCAGTTGTGACTGTAAATGTATCTAGTAACTAGCTAGACAAGAGAAAGGGAATCACGGGAATTTCGCCTTAGTGCACATGCGCAAGCATCTTTAGCCGTCATCTGCTTTTTAACAGATAATGTCTTTGTGTGCATGCAAGTACTCATGCAATTCATCTGCAAATTACAATATGTCATGGTGATGAAACCTAAACTTGCTGTAGATTCCCTCCTCATCGAACGAGTCAAGCGGATTCGTTCAGTCTCTAAATATTCTGTCCAATCTCCTTCATTGCTGTTGCCGATTAAACACGAAAATGAAAGCTGCCGTCTTTTCTGTTGACAAGAATTTTTCGCCCTAGCCTCAGTTTGCACTTTTCCCAGCGAACTCGTGAGATCCTGCAATACGCCAACACACATGTCCTTATTTACAAAAATAAAGCAATTTAATCTTAACAATATTTGGGTCACAAAAATTCTAATCAAATGTACCATTTTCATGTCATCGGATATTACTAGCTTTGTACAGAAAGTTTACTGATGTTCCGGTGTTTAGGTTCGTCGACCCGCATTTCCAATTTTAACTTGTAGAAACTTACACGACCTATTTTTGCATTCAACAAACAGCTTTGATAAACTAATGCTATTGATTGTCCCACAAACAAGGTTACGGAGCTTCGGTGACCGCTCCTTCAGCGTTGTTGGACCGAGACTCTGGAACCAACTTCCTGAGGGTCTGAGGGTTAGTCCATCCTTGGCCGCATTTAAAACTAACATCAAAACTTTTTTATTTCGTCTTGTCGCGCCATGAGTATGTTTATCGTGATAATGGCGCAGTAAAAAATGAAAATACATACATACATACATACATTGCTAACGAAATCTTTGGATGGGTTTCTAGTATCCAAAATACAGCATTTTCTGCGCGAAAGGAAGACAACAATGGCTGATAAAGTCGCTGTAACTATGGCTGTACTCGTGGGTCCTGGGTGAAGTAGAATTTGGGTTGTTTAACTGCATCATTACTTGTGAAAAAACCACTACTTTAAAATCATGCATCCCCAAGTAGTGATTTTGCTTGCAAAATGTACATTTACTCACATAGGAAGACGTTACTGCCCTTTCATGCATACGGACAGATGAGAGAAGAAACGTGTTTTGTCACGTTACTAGAAGCATGTCCCTTAGCTAGTTCACTCTTCAAAATCATTCGCGTGATCTTGCAAACCATGAGACATGGTCACATAAACCTTATTCAGTCTCTTTCCGAGGTCTTTCAGATTTGCTATTCTACCAAGGCTTGGAATTGTCATCTTGGTGAAATGATATTTCTACTGTTGGGGGATCATCGTTGGGGACTCGTTGGATACATCAAGGTGATCGTGATCAACAGTTCAATGGGTCAGGAGTTACGGGTATTGTAGTGATGTGTCGGGTGAGCACTTAGGCCGTGAAGTTCGTGCAGCATTACGGGCTGAAATGATATTTTGTGACCTCATGTGGGACCGGATTTAATCTCGGAAAAAGCATCAGAATGCCGGTGTCCATTCTTCTGCCGATGCTTCGCTGTTCGCTGTTGATCTCGTCGTCCCAATGGTGGTGTCTTCTTCCTCTATAAGCCACTCGTAAAGTTCGTGAGCTGTTGCTGACATTTGAGCTGTGTAAATCTCAGCATCACAACGTCACTTCCATGTACATCTTCCAGTTCTAACTTTTCTAAGTGGTACAGACATATGTTTTAAGCAAGGACTACTACTAAAGGACGTGCACAGCGTGATTCCTGACTTCGCTAGCGGAGGCCATCGCTTCGTTTGCTAACTACCACTTTCTACCTAACACAATCATTAAAATTGAGTCCTTAGGTGCAACACAAATTGCCTGAAGCCTAGATATAGATATATTTTTTAAATTGTAGGCATGTTTAGGCTTTGAAATACCACATTTACTCGGACTGACAGCATTGCACCCTACTGTACAAGACTAGTAATAGTAGAGCTGTGATCACTCGACATGATTAATAAATAATAGTTTTTAAAGTTCTGAATCACATTTGCTCTACAAAAGTTGAACAATGAGTTAATTACATATTTTCAGAGATTTTGGTTAGACATTTTTGTAAACAACTACTACCGCGAGGGTAGCCCGCGGATTGAAATAGGCTACCCCCTGGCTGGCAACACAGGGCAACAATGTTCCCACTGTCTATCCTTTTTCCTTGTTTCTCATCTTCTGTCTCTTGTCTTGCTTTTTATCTGCATTGTTTGCTGCCTTCAAGCCCTGCAATCTATCTGTATTCATAAAAAAATTCTTAATCACTCGAAGTCGGAGTATGGCTGCCCATGCGGCAGGGAAAAACAAACGGCCATACACGCACAATTCTCATCCCCGAAAAGGGATGACCCTGGGAACTCAAGCCCAGGAACAAGAAGAAGAAGAAGAAGAAGAAGAAGAAGAAGAAGAAGAAGAAGAAGAAGAAGAAGAAGAAGAAGAAGAAGAAGAAGAAGAAGAAGAAGAAGAAGAAAACAACAACAACAACAACCAAAACAAAAAACAAAAAAGACTACCTGACTGCAGCATTCAATCTGCCAACCGGGCCTTTTTCACTGATGTCTGAAGCAGCACGGCATTCTTCTGATGGTCTTTCTCCAGATTCTGGATCCAATGCAGCAGCACATTCGACAAGTGCGTGTAGACTTTCGAACAGTTAATGTCAATGCTGTTAAAGTTGGCGACTGTTAGAAGAATACTGCCCAGTCTTTTGCGGCAACAAGCACGGTGACGCGCCTTCTTGACAAAACACAGTCCAAGCCGCACAAGTTCAAACGTCGACACATGGGGAATGGTCAGGGAGCCTCTAGAGACAGTCTCAACAAAGTCTTTGACTTCACTGGTCACAAGTGGTTCTTCATCACTGAATGCCAGGTCACCCCCACACTTGCTTTCCAGCCACCCAGCCACATAAGCAGCACTGCTCTCCTCATTGACAGTCAGTGTCACTTCTGCAGTGTATTTATCAATGGAGGCTGCATCTTCTAGCATGACAGGGCCCAGGCAGGTGTGCTCCTTTGGCTCGGGCTGCAGTTTAATTGACTTGAGGTACGTGGCGGCATGTCTGGCAAGGCGTTTCTTGCAAGCATAGAAGACGTCCCCTGTGGTCATGAAGGAGTTTGCGCCAGTGGATTGCCTGTACACGGAGAACTCCCCCTCAAGTCGGTCACTTTGGATTTTCCGCAGAAGGACATATTCAAAATGTTCAGATGTCAACAAATATTTGCAGACAGCCGCTAGACCCTGCATGGTCTGCACTAGTGCCTTCTTGGTGTCATGGGTAAGGCACTGGCTGCGTGTTGCTCCATGCCCCGAGTCAGCCCCCTGGAAAACTCCCAGGAATGTATCCAGACTTGTAGACCCTGGTTCTTGAACAGCTCGATGGGGATCGTTGAGGCGCCGGTCCTGCCCTTTCCCAGACACATTGACTGTTCCACCAGTTGACGACAGTTTGGATGAAAGTGGCAGTCTCATGGCAGCCTTGCAGTGTCAATGCAGCAACAACTTTGTCGTTGAAAACCCTCAGTACATGTTTCACATTCTGTAGCTGATGTTTTGAAGGGTTGACAGCAGCTTGAGTGAGGGATGTCATCTTGAGAACGCTGTCTTTCTCGGCTTCATACAGTTGCGTGACATCTGTGAAAGACAACACTGATCGGTTGTCAAAGCTTATCTTTTGGCACTTCTCACTGATCCAATTGTTCCTGATACATTTCAGTAGATGGACAGTGTCAAACAGGAGAAACCAGACACGCCCATTGTCAAGTGGATGCTTGGCTGTGGCAAGACTATCAGTGTCACCGGTCATGTCAAACAGCTTACAATACTGCTGGTTCACCTTGTGATTGTCCGTGATGGAACCTATCACACACCCACCTGACCTCTCAACAGCAGCTGCCGCTTCCTTTACAATCTCAAACTGGAATGCTGCTGTCAGCTTGTGCACAGGTGTCACAGAAATCATTACACTGGGTCCTTTGTGCAACGACTTCATCATAACACACAGCATGGCAGTTGCTCTGCATTCTGGATTGTTTTTGGCCATACCACTCAGCACCCCCCCAGAAAACGCAACAGTCGGCCTAATCTTCACTTCGTCAACCAAAAGAAAAACATTCCGTTGCTGAGGCTTATGGCTATGCACTTTCTCAAAAGTTTTTCTCAGTACTTCATCTTGATCAACAGATGCAACAATCGATTGTAGCTTGCGCTTACTTGGCAGGACCAAATACTCCCTCAACTGTTCGTAACTGCACTGG
>JAWQFJ010012580.1:15000-30289 GCA_034096865.1 Theodoxus fluviatilis | reverse complement strand
CCGACTATGACTGTCATATTTCTCCAGCACAGAAATCTTCAAACAAGAAAAGATCTGGTGGTGTAATGTGTTTGTTCAAATCCCGGTATGCTGCTTATTTTGAGAAAACCAACAGCAAATATGAAAATTGTGTGATATTTAGGGTAAAAAGGAAATGTTTCAGACTGACAAAGATATCATGTTATTTTGCGCATATGTACCACCATGTGGTTCCCCATTTTATGATGTTAAGATATCAAAGAATGCAATACATCTTGTGGAGCAATACATTCTTGATACTGCTCAGATTTATGGTGATTGCTATGTCATGATTACTGGCGATTAAAACGCGAGGACAGGGAAATGGAATACTTGTTTTGCTAATGATCTTAGTGATACCCTACACTGTGACTTAATGGAAGAGTCTCGGTTATCAGCTGATAAAGTAATCAATGACTACGGGAAATCATTACTTTCGCTGTGTGTGTCCTTTGATCTTTGCATTGCAAATGGAAGTGTAGCCGGAGATTCTCAGGGATCTAGTACGTTTCTGTCCTCGCACGGATCAAGTGTCATAGACTTCTACATAATGTCAAAGGAATTATTTTCACTTTGTGATCGACTAGATGTTGTTGCACACCCTCTGACGTCGCACATGTCTCTTGAACTAGACATAGTGTTAGAAAACGGTGACAATTTGGATCAAGGGAATCTAATACCTCCGAGAATAAGATGGGAAGGTTCTCAGTCAGACGCCTTTAAAAGCAATTTGAGATCAAAACTCTTGACTGTAGATGCAAAATTTCCATGTAGAAACGAGCTAGATATTGAGGGCAGTACAGATGCACTGACTGAAGCTCTTGTGGACGCAGCTAATATGATGATAAAAGGCGGAGTAATTAGGAAGGATAATAATAGGTCGCCATGGTTTGATAAGGAATGTGCAGTAGAGAAGAAAAAGTTCAACACACAGTTTCGGAGGTACAGGCGTAGTTTGTCAGAAAAGGATAGGTTCAAATTCATTCAAGGAAGAAAAAAATACAAACAGCTGCTGAAAGAAAAAAAGAAAAAATACAAGCGTGCTCTAACAAGGAAACTACATGACAACATGCACAATTCTGAACATTTTTGGAAGTGCATTAGACAAATAAATGGAGGTAAATGCTACAACAACAACATATCTACAGAAGAATGGTGTGAACATTTTACAAGAGTGTTTGGGTCAAATATAGCTAACAATACTAGTGCCCCCATTTTCGAGACAGAACTGGCGAGCGTGGTCATTGATCAAAGCATATTAAACAACGATATCACAGAGAAAGAAATTAGCAAGTCTGTCAATAACCTAAAAAAGAAAAATCAGGAGGACAAGACCTTATTATATCAGAAATGTTAAAATGTGCACAACACATGTTGATCCCATTCCTAAAAACGTTATTCAATGCTATATTTAGGACAGGGAAATACCCAACAGCATGGACAAAATCAATTATAATTCCTCTGCACAAACGTGGTTGCCGTAGGAACCCCGACAATTATCGAGGAATTTCCCTCACTAGCACAATGAGCAAAGTGTTTACTAGCATATTAAATACGAGGCTCCAAAACTGGGCAGACGAACATGAGCTGATAGTGGAAGAACAGGCAGGGTTTAGGAAATCATATTCTACCACTGATAACATATTTGTCCTTCATTCGGTCATAAGTCAATATCTAAACAGAAAAAAGAAACTATATGTTGCATTTATTGACTTCAAAAAGTCTTTTGATTGTATAAAGAGAAGATCTCTGTGGCGAGCCTTGGAGGCAAATGGGGTGGGCGGGAGAATGTTGAAAACTCTTCAGGGTATGTACGAATATGTCAAAAGCTGCGTACGGAGCACCAACGGGGACACAGAGTACTTCAACTGCCCAAATGGTTTAAAGCAAGGCTGCAATCTTTCGCCGATACTTTTTTCCTTTTTAATTAACGAGGTTGCCAAAGAGGTCATTAAATTGGGTAAACATGGTGTACAGCTCATGCCTGACACAACAGAATTGTTCATACTACTTTTCGCTGACGATGTTGCCCTTATCGCTGATACAGTTGTGGGACTTCAAAAGCAACTCGATGTTTTGAAGCGCAAGTCCGAAGAACTCGGTTTGTCCATCAATAGGGAAAAGTCCAAGTTCATCGTATTCAGATTAGGAGGGCGGTTAGCCAGACATGAGAAGTGGTCACTGGGCCATTGCCCATTAGATGTTGTGAACGAATACAAATACCTTGGAATGTGCTTCTCGACGTCAGATCTGGCTGCAAGAGGAAAAGTAGCAGCAATCCAGATATTTCGGTCGTTATGTAAGGTTGACAATGTTGTACCCGAGTTGTTCTTCAAGATTTTTGATTGTCAGGTTCAACAAATGCTATTGTATGGTGCAGAAATATGGGGAGTGAATAAGTGTAAATCCATTGAGAATGTACATCTTTTCTGTTTGAAACGTTACCTGAATGTATCATCCCGCTCACCAAATACATTGATATATGGAGAAACGGGACGCTATCCTTTGTACATCAATGCCACAATCCGTGCTATCAAATATTGGCTCAAAATTCTACTGATGTCGAAGGAGAGGTATCCTCGTAAAGTGTATGAGATGATGCTACAAAGAGATGGTGCACATTGGGTGAGTAAGATAAGAGATACTTTGGCCACTTATGGTTTTGATGAAATATGGTCTCAGCAGTGTGTCCAAGTTTCGAAAGCATTTTTACTTAATTTGAGAGAAAGAATGATCGACAAATTTAAAGTTAACTGGATGAAAAAGATAGCAGGTAGTCCCCGATTTCTCACCTACAGAATGTTTAAGACTGATGTATATTTGAAACCTTACCTTAAGATATGTGATCTGAAACACTTCCGAAATATATATATTCAGTTTAGACTTGGATGCAGTACTATCTATACTCACAGGAACAGATTCAATGAGATTCGTGACTGTACATGTCCATGCTGTGGAGAAGAGGAAGAGGATGAAATACACGTGCTGTTGCAATGTCCAGTGTATGAAGATTTGAGAAAAAAATATTTAGGAAATCACACCAATCCCCAGATAGACACACTTTTGCTTGTTTAGTGTCATCAACAGATGCATTTATAATAAAAGGCGTAGCCTCACTGTTGCGAAGCATATTAAGACGAAGAGAAGAAGCACTGTCAATAGAAAATGTCACTCTCCTTTGAAAGGGCCTCTGGCCTATCAAATAAAAATTTCAATTTGTCGATTTCACAACGCCTGCTACAAAAAACAAAGCCAAAACACCCCCATTATTGCAGCAAATCATTTCATTACACATTACACCGTACATGTATTCACAAACATGATCCGAACGCATCAGAAACGCGTCGACAAACAAGCACCTTTACATGTCTCTAAGCGTTGTGATTACTTCCCCATAGTTCTAGCCGCTTGGGGCGCAACGTGTCTCGATCCTCACAACAATGAGCTAATGAGCTATCTTTGTGTAACCTATAATCTTTGATGGGGCCGCCCGAAAGCTCCGCAGCCAGGGGTTCCAGCTGATGAGAGGCATCGAGCGGCTCCACCCGCACGTATTTCTCAGCGTAGCCGCATTCCCCAAGCCATTGATAGGTTAGCAAAGTGTATCAAAGACAATCGAAGGATGTTTCCGGTTTTGTTGTTGCTGCCTGTTTGTAAGTAATCGCTGTATCGTGATCAAATCTGGGGTGATCAAAAATGCAGGCTGTGCCTGGCTTTGCAAACGAATGAGTTACAAGCACCGGTTGATTGAACGTTGCGTTTGATCCCAGCGATCACTTTGGAAACAACAACAAACTGAAAGGCCCTTTGATTGTCTTTGACTGGCATAGCATGGTTCCGACCTCATGCTAATGATTGGGGACATCTTACAAGGATGGCGTCCTCATCCCTGGACACGACAGGTGGACAGTGCCTCTTCTGCCATTCCCAGAGCGATGCTGCCTCAACAGTGTTTGCAACTTTCGGCCATGCATTGTCCTGCACCTCTTTGGGCTTGGCAGTCAGGCGGTGCAGGAAACCAACCTTGGAGTGTGCCACGAAAATCCTGCATCCGGCCTCTACAACTCTGCGGCGGCGGTGGTTGTCCCTTGGTTCAAGGATGACGGGATCCGTGCTTTTCCCTGTGAACTCGCAGATGGCTCTGCAGGCCCAGTGTGGAGCGGCAGACTGGAAGGCAGGTGTGGCACTGAAACTTCGGTGACGTCACAGGGACCGTACGTCGCAGCTGTGTGTCGACGTTCACAGGCCTCCGCATATGTTGCTACCGACGGTCCACCGCTAGCGAGTCGGACGCCTTAGGGAAGACCACTCGCCACCGGGCACGACCAGTGCTACTACTTGCAACTCAGGTGGTGGAATGCCACACCATTTCAGAGGCGGGTTGCCTAGGACAACGATATGCTAGGAAAGCAACTCAAAAGGTGAGTGCGGTCTTTCTTCTTCTTATTTTTTAAAAAGTGATCACTGTAATCATGCACAGCGTCCAGTTAATCAGTTCTTGCAGAATAAAAAAATCCCTTTCCAAAACCAGACACTGTCTGCTTTTTTATCCCAACTTTGATATAGGCTCTGTATGATTACAGCGACCACACACATATACTCTCTCGGTCTCTCTCGGTCTCTCTGTGTCCCTCTCTGTGTCTCTCTCTGTGTCTCTGTCTCTGTCTCTGTCTCTCTCTCTCTCTCTCTCTCTCTCTCTCTCTCACACACACACACACACACACACACACACACACACACACACACACACACACACACACACACACACACACACACACACACACACACACACAGAGGACCGGAAACGCCTTCTGGATTACTTTCCTAGCATATCATAGCCCTAGGAAACCCGCCTCAGGTTTTCCTTTTGGTTGTCCGTACAGCGCTTTCGTAGACGACCTAAAGCCATGTTCCGCCTTCCTTGCACCAGTTTGCCAAAAAGAAAAAAACCCACCAACAACGCCCAGCTGTGTTGGGACGCGTTCTACAGCGTTACTCCATGGCTTACTCAGCATCTCTGTACGAAACGAGGTAGGCCCTACAGATTACAAAGGATCTAACTAAGGTTCGAAGCAGATGACGCAGTGCCAGCGTAGTGGAAGTTTTTGCTCAGTCAGCATCAGATAAAGGAAACTTCACAGCATGGACGGCCCTTTTTAAAAAAGTTTTACCTGAACCCAACTGCCAGTCACAGCCCGGGTCAAAGGTAAAAAGAAACAGGGATATTCCTAGGAGGAGATGAACTTTTGCAAGCACACCCTTTCGGCAGTGCCTCTAAAGAATGCGTTTGTCAAGCATCTCTGTACAAGTCAGTGAACCCTGGGCGGAACCTAACAGTCCCGGAAGCGTTCCTTACATCAGTTCGCTACGTGGGCATCTAATGATCACATTTGACACTAGTTCACTAGGTACAGTAGATTACCACTTCTGATTAGTGGGACTGATCTATGCTTAAAGCGCAGAAGTGCTGAAGAAATTAAGTGGCAAGATGCTGTCATGATCAGATATCATATGACCAAGAGCAGTGTCGCGTTTTATATAGACGCTAGGTCTTGCGAGGTAAGGGCCGATGTCAAAAGGTTGACCGCCGATTCACGTACATCATTCTTAACACCATTTTTCCTTACCTCTATTGCAAAATGGACCAGAGCGTCCCGGGTCGCTAGCAATATACAACGCTATACTGCTTTCATCGTGTTGAGGGAGAGAGAGACTGTGATACCGTCTTTGAAGGTCGAATTTCATGACAGACATTAAAGTGATAGCATACTCGATGTAATGTCGGGCAGTAAAGGGCCGATTAATTAAAAATGGCTCTTTCATTATCACCGCCCACCGGAAGGAAAGCGGAGGAATACCGTTTGTTCTCTGCACGAGAGAAGCGTGCATGGCATGAGTCGTGACATCAAAGAAATCACGCACTACCGGAGTGTTAGGGCGCGTCTCTCTCTCTCTCTCTCTCTCTCTCTCTCTCTCTCTCTCTCTCTCTCTCTCTCTCTCTCTCTCTCTCTCTCTCTCTCTCTCTCTCTCTCTCTCTCTCTCTCTCTCTCTCTCTCTCTCTCTCTCTCTCTCTCTCTCTCCCCATCCCTCTCTCTCCAGAGGTTTTATCAATAACGGATGAAGCTTTATATTCTAACTCCATCCCACGTTTGACTCTCAACGGGTGGTCCCTACGCCCTAACTCGAAAATATTTCTAAGTTTTTTTTCTTCTATGTAACAAAAATTTTATGGTTTGTTATGCGTTTTAGGACAAAATAATCAAAATGGCCTTAAGAACTTTTGACCAAAAAAACCCGCAATAGCGGCCCCCCGCAATAGAAAAAAACCCGAAAATTTTTCTAAGTTGAAAAAAAGAGTAACAGGCATTTTTTTTTTTTAGGCGTTTTAGGACAAAAGAATCAAAATTGCCTGAGGAACTTTTGTTTAAAAAATCCCGCAATAGCGGCCCCTCCCCGCGTGAGCAACGCGGCCCAGTACTGCCCAATCCTACTTTACAAAAGAGGCGCTGTTTGGTGGTGTCTTTACTGCAAGTGACCGGGCTATGTCGGATGCATTCTGTGAGTCAGCCGGTGGGCGAAGTCTAGTGAACTTGAATGGGCCGGATGGCGACTTGATTGCCACCATAAATGCTTCCCGCTGGAAAAAAAACAACAACCATACCTAACACGGACTTTTTGAGAGGAAAAACCAGAGGCTGTACCAATCTTACTGCTCATTTCAGCGTCTGGTCGTGTGGCCTCTTGATGAGACTATACTTCTTGCCACCTATCTGGCACTTCCTCCCCCCAACAGCCAGTCGTAGCTCGAGGATCAGGGTCATGTGAGAGTATCAACTTTTGGCCACGCCAGCCTACATCAGGGCAGCGCTGTTACCGAAATGTCTGCAGAAAGCCTTTGTCAAGCATCTCCTTATAAGTCAATTGACAATAGGCCAAGCAAGAGGCTGTCTTTGACCCGGGCCTTGAAGGATTTCTTGGGTTGTCCCAGGGGTCTGTGGTCCTCTGCAAATTCTCCAGAGCTGGCGTATGTATGTATGTATGTATGTATGTATTTTGGTTCTTATATAGCGCCAATCTCACACCCAAAGGCATGCTCAAGGCGCTCAACACGTTCACCCTTTGAATAAAAGAGTTTTTAGCTGTGACTTGAAAGTCTGTATTGAAGGAGATTTCCTCAGTCTGTCTGGGATATCGTTCCAGAGTTTTGGTCCAGCATAAGAGAATGCTCTCTCTCCAGATCTCTTGGTGTTGTAGCATGCAGAGGCTTCCTACTGGGATAACATTCGCCCTCCAGTGTGGCTGAGCTGTCGGTATTTTGCTATCTGGGTATCCTGGCTTTGACGCTAATCAAACCAGTCACCCTGTCCTGCTACCGCACATGCAGCTATAAACTGGTTGCCAAATCCCTTATCCGACCAGCCTACATCAGGGCAGCGCTGTTACCGAAATGTCTGCAGAAAGCCTTTGTCAAGCATCTCCTTATAAGTCAATTGACAATAGGCCAAGCAAGAGGCTTATCCGACCAGCCTACATCAGGGCAGCGCTGTTACCGAAATGTCTGCAGAAAGCCTTTGTCAAGCATCTCCTTATAAGTCAATTGACAATAGGCCAAGCAAGAGGATGTCTTTGACCCGGGCCTTGAAGGATTTCTTGGGTTGTCCCAGGGGTCTGTGGTCCTCTGCAAATTCTCCAGAGCTGGCGTATGTATGTATGTATGTATGTATGTATGTATGTATGTATGTATGTATGTATGTATGTATGTATGTATGTATGTATGTATGTATGTATGTATGTATGTATGTATGTATGTATGTATGTATGTATTTTGGCTCTTATATAGCGCCAATCTCACACCCAAAGGCATGCTCAAGGCGCTCAACACGTTCACCCTTTGAATAAAAGAGTTTTTAGCTGTGACTTGAAAGTCTGTATTGAAGGAGATTTCCTCAGTCTGTCTGGGATATCGTTCCAGAGTTTTGGTCCAGCATAAGAGAATGCTCTCTCCCCAGATCTCTTGGTGTTGTAGCATGCAGAGGCTTCCTACTGGGATAACATTCGCCCTCCAGTGTGGCTGAGCTGTCGGTATTTTGCTATCTGGGTATCCTGGCTTTGACGCTAATCAAACCAGTCACCCTGTCCTGCTACCAAACATGCAGCTATAAACTGGTTGCCAAATCCCTTATCCGACCTCTAAGAAACATTTCCGCACTCATCAACGAGTATAGCATATGCATCAACACCCAGACCTCACTCAACATTAGTTCTGGTAAGAAGATCTCATTAAAAAGGGTTGTATCTTGCCAGAAGCAGCTAAGAACAAGAAGGGCAAAGCCCATACGACTCACATGCTTGACCTTGACCTTTATATGACCTTGACCTTTATATGACCTTGACCTTTATATGACCTTGACCTTCAGGTGACCTTCAAGGTCAAGGTCAAACAACTAAACCTACCAATGACATCATACACAAAGAAATGCTTTACACATTTTTCCTACCAAAATACATGTGACCTTGACCCAAGGTCAAGGTCATCCAAGGTCATGCAACACAAAGATGTTAATTCAAGACATAGGAAGCACAATGGTGCTTATTGGCACTTTCTACCATGAGATATAGTCACTTTTAGTGGTTCACTACCCCATTTTGGTCACATTTCATAAGGGTCAAAGTGACCTTGACCTTGATGATATGTTAACAAATGTGTCTCATAATGAAAGTATAACATGTGCCCCACATAATTATTAAGTTTGAAACAGTTATCTTCCATAGTTCAGGGTCAAGGTCACTTCAAAATATGTATACAATCCAACTTTGAAGAGCTGGACTTCCGGTTCAGCCGCTGCATGAGTCGGACGTGTTTAGGCTGAGCTCCGCTCAAACCGTCCCCAGCCACTTTGACTTGCTGCAGAAGTACTCCCTCAATGGCCACGAAGAGGAATCTTTCGGGCGATCCTGAAACCTTGCCTCAACAGAGGAAAAAAATGTCGAGAGATGAAGTTTCACACGACGTTGAGAGCAGCACCGCAAATGAAGACGTGAATTGCGCCCTGCACGATTTGCCTGAAACCAGCGAACTGAAAAGCTTGCTCAAGGCGGCAATTGAGTCAATGACATCGCGCTTTGAGCACCTCGAGAGGCAAATCCTGACTACAATTGATGCGCGCTTCGACAGGTTTGAGGCGCGTTTATTTGATATGGGAAGGAGAGCGGATTGCCTTCAGCAAGAGCTGATCAAAACCAGGGAAACGTGCGAAGAGCGGAGCAGATTCGCTGACTCACTCACACGACGATGTGACGAAGTTAAGAGCACCCTGGATGAGCAGGAGCATTACCAAAGACGAGAAAACATCCGGATTGTTGGACTCCCCGAAAAAAGAAACGAGAAGACAGACGAATGCTAAGAAAAATTATAGCTCATCCGTGCAGTCTCTGGCACAGTGCCCATGTTGTCTCTGTGTGTGTGTTTTTAAAATCATTATTGTGAGTTTGACCTGTAAGACATAGAAATTGTAGAGCCTTATCTACAGAGGTCATGCCACTTACACGTGCCAGATTTGGGGACGAAAGATGACATAGTTCTCATGAAAAGCTGATTTTAAGTTTTTCCAGATTTCTCTATCCGTTCTGTGGCCTCTTTGATGATGGTCAATAAAAGGTAGGCTTGATGAGCTCCCATGCTGGGTGGCAGAGCCGCTAATCATAAAGAAAAAAACTGTAAAGAAAATTGCAAAGTTGAACATTTTCATACATGCACCGTGGGATCAAAGAGGCAGACAATACTGTTATGTTCATGTGACTTGTTGAAGAGACAGATGGGGTGAGGTTGATGGCCAGCATGTCAGGATTCCTTCACTTCATCTCCATTCCTATGGGTGCCATCTCCTGATTCCTGGGAGAGGCCATGGCATGGGCCCTAGCCGTCATCACCATGGTTCATTAGAGTGACATGTGTTCAAGGTTTTGCATTGGACCCCAGATGCCAGACTAGAACAATGTGAACAGTCTGTGAGATGCAGGGCCTCTTGGCGAGACATGATGTGAGGACTTTTGGGAAAAGGTCCACTTGGGAACTATGTGGGTTGGAGGAATTCTCATCATCAGTTTGTCCACTGACAGCAGTAAGAATAGTAAGAAGGGGCATATTGTGGGCAGCTCCCGTGGCATGATAGTTGAAACAGGGCAACGGTACTTCCAGGCGATAACCCAGGCCTCCCATCTCGCCTCTACCAATCTCCCCTTCTTCCTACTTAGGGAATGTTAAGAACTCTCTACAATTCGAATCAGGAATGTAATGTGGCATTGTGACTGTGTTGGACTCATTTGAAAACATGGTAAAGTGACTCTCTTATAATGAACCCTGTGGGCTTGAGGAACTGAAATAGTCAATTAGCTGGCTGGCTCTTTAGATTGATATTTTTATCATTTTTATCCTTGCTTGATTAACAGTTGGTTCGTACTGGCTCCACTACTCCTCATTAAAGTTTAAACTCATTGAACTGTTCCCTACTGTCTGTCTGTCCTTTCTTGCTTTGAATGAAGGCAGTGAGTAAATGGGTGAATCTTGCTTGTCAATAGACCGTCCTGAACCCAGGAGTTAGAAATCATTACAAAGCACACCCCTAGTACCAAAATCAAAGGGGTGTTTTATGAAATCATACAGAGAAATACAGACTTGCCATGTGTGTAGTGTACATATCAGTAAAAAATAACAGCACAAGATTGCTTTGGGGTTTTCTGATTTAATCTTGTACCAGTCAATAAGATACAGAAACAAACAAAATATACAGGGCTGTATAACACAAAATAAAATTTGGCATCTTAAGAGTTTTAAATAAATGCACATGATAATGTCCCACTTAAGACTACTGCAACTCTTCTCTGGTTGAGGCCCCTCAAAATCTGATGACAAACTGCAGAAGTTGCACAATGCAACAACTTGCAACATATGATATGAAATTGTGTTAAAATGAAATGCTCAGAGTACTTGTCAATATTATGGGCAGGACATGCTACCCTACATACTGTGCTTCTGTGCAAAATCATGAGCTTCTGTCATTAGCTCCTTTTCTGGAATTATGTTTCAAAAACTGGCAAAAATGTGTTGTATCAGCAACCATATTGAAAAGCTAATTAGTATAATTCATGCAAACACATCAAAAGTAGACAATATTTTAACAACTTGTTGGGTGAGAAAATTGGCCCCCCCAAAATTCACCTGACAAAAAAATGATGGTTACTGGGTCCTACTTCCTGAAATGTCAGCAGACATTTCTCTAGAAAGCACCACATGGGAATGCTTCAGAGATCTGATTCATCGATGATGTTTGAAAAGAACTGTTCCACGCACTTCCTGAAATGTTTGTGCTTTGCATATGCCTGGTATGAAATTAGCAAGTCACAGAATAAAACATATGCATGTACATTACATACATACACATTATATACATACATACACAACACCTACAAATATTCAGTGCATGACAAAATATGCACTTGGAACTTGTTAATTGCAGTAGATGCTAAAATATGTTGGAAATCTTTTGACATGGAATACAAATGAATTAATCAACAAATTTTCATAGGTTAAGAATAATAAATTTTTACATTCATTACCATACATAGGCCACATTTCATCCAATATCATTCTCTGATTTGGCAACATGCTTCCTAAAAAGGAAAATGAGTCAATGTTTACCCTAAAAAGAAGAGAAATTAGTTGCTTTTCGTGTCTTAAACATGTAGAATCTGGACTCTCAGCTGTCATTCTTGATTAGAATTTTAGATTAAAACTTGAACAGTATTAACCACATGCACATGTGCACATACACCCCCCCACCCACCCCCAGCCACATGTGTGTTTGCATGTGTGTGTTTGTACAATTACACCTACAAGCTCAGACTTTGAGGCCCAGTACCAACATTATACATTTCAGTTACATGCTTTATCCATGTCCTCTTCAAATAAAGAGGATGGTGACATGGTATACACACAGTTCTTGTTTCACAATCATAGAAAAATGAAACCACTACCTCATTCCACACAAGCAATCATCAACAGGATAGTTCATCCCGCTGTCAAAGGGTGAGACATACTCTTTTCTAGTTGAAAGTGTTTTTACACTCGGGGCACATGCTTTGTTTGAGGCAACAGTTCAATTCCATAATCATATAAGAAGAGAACAACTTCATTGTTACACAAATTAAAATGGATGAAGAGCGCCAGTGTTCCTGTTGTAAAGGACAGTTGCAGTAGTCGTAAGGAGTATGACACACATGTATAGCAGAATCCTCCAGTCACCTTACAGAAGGAGGGTTTTAATGAGGGGACTATTCGTTGGAGCCATCAGGCCCACAGACTTCATTTTTTGGATCAGTATCTAAATCTGCCATTGCAAGCAGTCAGTTGCACAAACTCTAATTGCCTCTCTAAAGCAAGAAGAGTGGCAGGTTTCAGTGCCAACTACCCATCGCAAGTCTACCCAGCCTCATCTCTGGTAGGCTGTACAAAGGGCACATGCAGAGCCTCTTCCAAGCATGGAAGGCCCTTGGTCAACTCCTTGAAGCATCCATAGCAGATCTGCTTGCATCTTTTGATGCTGATGAACTTCAGCGACTTTCTCTGACTGCTGATCAGCGCCTCAAGGCCGTGGTAGGTGATTAGGCTGCACTGTTCCAGAGCAAGGGAGTGCAATGAAAAGTCTCCCTGCGCCAGGAACTTCAGTGGCTCATCCATGAGTTCCCCACTATAGGCCAAGGACTTCAGGGTAGACATCTTGCTGATGATGGCCCAACACTTGTTGCCAACCTCACAATTTGTGAAGGACAAATTTGAGAGGCGGAATCTTCCAAAGCCTACTTCAGCCATCACCTTATCACTGACAGTGGAGTTCTCAAAACAGATCTCTTCCACTGATGCAATCTCTGCCAGGAGAGGTGTGATGACATTCAATGGTCCACACGCATCCAAGTGGAGGGACCTCAGGCAGGGAAGTCCATCCCAGCAATCCCTCATTGTATCCTGCCCAAAATCTGCATTTTGGAGCATCAACACCTCCAGTCGAGACATGCCCGACAGACATGTGAAATTGAGCCTTTGGTAGTGGAGGCCAACAGTGAGCTTTCTCAAGTTTGACAGCCCCTCCCTCAAGGACTCCAAGTCAACATCTGTTAACATTGGGGAGCATCTGACCAGAGTGACCTCTTCAAGAGAATCAATCATGGCCACTTGTTGCACCCACTGGGGGTACTCTGCCTGGCAATGGTGTAGCTTTAATCTCTTGAGGGAATGCAGCTGCCGTGCAAATATGTCCATGCCAGAGAACCTGCAATGGGACAGTGTCAGGCCATCCAGCATCCACAGCGGTCTCAGAAGTGAAAGATCAAAGGCAGGGAAAGAACCAAAAAGGGTAGGAGAAGGTTGCAGGGTCACTTCTCTAAGGTTCCCCATGAAAGAGGCTACAAACTGCATTGCCTCAATGGGCACAGGGAGCTGCAGGTCCAGGGAGGTCATGCCCTCAATGGAATTCCTCTGAAGTAGCCCTTGGTCATGGCTGCCCAGGATGGCGTTTTGGGCTGCTGCTGGCAGGCGCCTGAAAGCACCCTGCAGTTCAAACAGGCATCTGGAAACAACAAAATTAAAAAATATGTATAAATCTATAATGGGGATGATTATGAAGTTTAGCTAAGTGCTTGGTCCACAAAGAATCAAACACCAAGTGCTTCAATGTATTATCTGGGACCACCCATAGAGAGGTAGTGGCTGCACAGCACGAGAAGTGCACAGCATGAGAAGTGCAAAGCCTTCTCAGTTCAACTCACATGAATGCCCAATGGAATGATCATTTGATACCTTGTTGTTTCTGCAATTCTACCATTTTGTATTACCAATTAAGACCAGTGTCTGGCTAAATGACCAGAATAGCAGCAAAACAAGAGGAACCCAAGTACCATCTAGCAATGCATATGAATTGAAGGCATACATTTCCCCTTGACCTCATGTGATCCATTTTCTCCAATTATGTCTGAGATGGGTCCAGAATGTGATATTTCTGTATGACTATAAAAAAGTGGTAACTTTTCATTACAAATGTGGGTCTGGAATATCGATAGAAGACTTAAAGACAGATAGACATATATACATTTCAAACAGTATTGTATCATAACATAAGAGTTGTGTAAATATCCTTGACATGTTATGGACAGATGCACTTTACTGTCTGGCAGAACATGGAAAATTATTGTATACTTTCAGATTATAATAACAAATACGCAACATTCAAATTGCACAATAGGAACATAAGTGTGAACTAGTAAATACTTACATTCTGAGAAAGCAAAAGATGTGACACAGTTTGACACAAATATACATTGTATATAGATCAGTGATGCTTTCACTAAGGCCCCAAAAATAGTTGAGTTTAAGGTAACCTCCTCCCAATATAAACGTTTTATCAATCATGCACAAATGAGAAAATTAATAAAAAAGCAACATCAAAAAAAGGAAAAAAATAGAAAAAAAGGATGTTAAAAACCAACCTGTGCGCTATACCATCATTCCTGCCCTATGCGAACTCATGGAATCCACTATTTCAGTTTATTTAAAAAAAGTGTTTTCAGTTAAGGACAAATTTTGATTCATGTTTAGTCTAGCCTCTTCTAAAAAAATGTTCAGGCTATCTTTTTGTTGTCAAATCACTCTCCATGTTATCATTCATTTATCAGATTCATCACTCTCTCTGTTCACACATGCACGCATACATGCATGCACACACACACACACACACACACACACACAAACACAGACATACAGACACACACACACACAGACACAGACACACACACTAACACAGACACACACAAACAGACACGCACAAACACACACACACACAAACCCACACACACAGAGACAACTCCCATCTCTCATATGCACTCTGTCCCTAGCTTGGCTAATCCTCAGCACTGCCAATGTTGAGGGAGCACTCTTCTGTGAAAACAGATGCAGCCAACTGGCAGCACTGAAAATGCAGCTCACCTCTTTTTGCTCTCTTGAGGTCCTTCCTCCTCCCTCTTCCTCTTCTTGGTGTCCAGCAACGCCCGCATTTCCATCAGGGAATCGGCACATGCACCTGCACTCCTGCAATTGGAAACAGACCTTAGTTAAAGGTAAAAGTACTATGTGACTTTAGCAGTCCCACTCATAATACTTACAAGAATGCATTATAAGCTTCAACAAATTTCAACCAACAAATACATCCCAAGAATGTGGTGT
>JAWQFJ010012580.1:7500-10000 GCA_034096865.1 Theodoxus fluviatilis | reverse complement strand
GAAGCATGTGGCTTTAGCCAATGGGTCTGTAGAGCAGAAGATTCCTACCCAAGACTTTAACATCTTCATGCAAGTCGATTGGGGATTAACTGAACAACCTCTTGACTTCTCAAATTCTGATCTAGAATGCTGTCAAAGCATTGTACTATCAAGGGGATAGAGTTCCTACACTACTGAGGCACAATCACCACCATTGGGTTTTATTGTCCCATATTTCACATGCCCTCTTCAGTCCAGTTCTTGTCACTGCATCATAAATCTATGGTGTACCCCAGTGGAGAGAAAAGTCTCCGCTGCATAAGTTGGATGTAGGAATTAGACTTGCTTTTAGGGCAATGGGCTGTTGATTTTCACAAGGCTGGGGTCAACTTGTTTATTTTCTTTGCATGAGATTAGCGCTAAGCAGCCTAATGTCATGCCTTGTTGACAACAACAGCTCTATAACCTTTTCTACAGATAAAACTGTAAACGACATAAGTTTGAATTTTGTTTACAATTTATGGAAAATAATTTTTCGGCTGGCATGTCGACTGTTTGGGGGGAATCTAATTAGGCCTATATATCAATATTGTGATACGCTTATATAGTTATCGCCAAAGTCGTTTACTCCAAGGTAATGGTGTGCGTTCCACTAAAAAAAGTAGGATGTTTTAAATTACAACAAAACGCTCGACTTTAACAGAACCTACAGAGAATCTTAATTTTGAAGAAAAAAACACACAACGGTGGATCTACCACCATTTGCGTGCAGGAGATATCTAGCAGCTGTCCTCTCCCGAATTGAAATAAACAACTTTCCTTCCAAAGTATAAATGGGGAAATAGTCATGCTGGAGTATGATCAAGACAGAAAAGCATACTAAAAGCATTAATGTGATTGGTAGTGCACTTTCGACAAATTGATTTTACAATTTGACAAGTCACAACAACGACACATGGTTGCCCAGGCTAAACAGTTAAGACAATTTCCATTGTTTTACTGCAGTCATTAAGTTAATCTGTTTGATATAAAACATCTCAAATTGGTAAAGAATCCACTGCAGCGGATATAATACAAGTAAAGCACATTCTTTCAAGCATATTGATGTGAAACTGTGCTTTACTTACCGTACAATGATTGGTACACGGTATTCGCAGCGTCAAAAAACGTCTTCCCTTCGCCTCTGATAATCTCTGATGACTTTTAGAGTACTTTCCCTTTGTGTTTTATTTTCAAGTGTCCGATCCACGCACGTCGCTGATGTCCGAGCGCTTATCTCGGCGATAAGCAATGCTTGTTATAAAAACGGCAAATTTTTTTAAAAGAAGAATAAGTAATATCGGACTATGTGGGAAACAAAACGTGTAATTACTGACAAGCTGTAACGATATTGAGATGCAACGCCATGCAAAGAGTTGTAGCAGTGGTGGTAGTTGTTGTAGTCGTAATTGTGATGGTGGTGGATGATGTAGCACCAGTTGTAGTAGAAGTGGTGGTCATGGTACCTCCACACAACTTGCCCTTGCTCCATCTCTGGAAGCTTGACTGACAACCTCTCCCATGCCTAAGGAAGACTTTCGCCAGACAATCGACCGATGAAGACGGATGTAATTTTTCTTGCAATCTTCTGACATCTCATCTCCATATCCATACCATGTTCATTTGATCTGATACACCTAAATTACTCAATGCAGTTTTACCTATTTCAATCAATCAAATGCACGCTAATCAAATGTATCTAATCTGGCTAGATTGGATTTAATCGATTTTGATCTTATCCGCTATATCGTATTTTGACTGAACTCTAACCAGGTGTGGCCCCCACCCCCATCCCCATCCCGATAGTGTCGGGAAGTGTAAAGGGCCGAAACACATGTTGACGGGGGCTATTCCTCTGAAGGGCGTCGGCTCTCTATTGCGGAGGGCCTCTATTGCGGAGGGCCGCTATTGCGGAATTTTTTTTAAACAAAAGTTCTTAGGCCATTTTGATTCTTTTGTCCTAAAACGCCTAAAAAAACATAATATTTTTGTTACTTTTTCTTCGGGATTTTTATGGTCAAAAGTTCTTCAGGCCATTTTGATTCTTTTGTCCTAAAACGCCTAAAAAAAACCATAAATATTTGTTACTTTTTTTGGAAAAAAACAATTTTTTCGGGTTGCGGCCCTCCGCAATAGCGGCCCCTACCCCCTCTGAAGACCGTCTGTTGCCTCGCTCCGTCGAGAGTTTCTTGCCACTTGATTGAAGAGGGTACACATGTCCAGATGTATCGTACTCTGCATGTAAACAGCAGACATTGTGAAACTTTTTCATGTGCATCCTCGCATTCATAACACATACGAGAACGACGGACAGACTGATACAGATACTCAGACGGACACACACACACACAGGCACATACATAGAGACAGGCAGGCAGGCAGGCATGAATTTGCCACTTTGCTAATATTGGTGACTTTGTCACCTGTTCAAACAAGTAGGGGTTTGGATTGTTTTGTATAGCCCTTCCGTCCGTCCGTCCGT
>JAWQFJ010012580.1:0-2500 GCA_034096865.1 Theodoxus fluviatilis | reverse complement strand
CAAGGACCTTCTCAACCGACCCCAGCCATCAGAGAGACCAGACATCCCTCCTGTGGACACTCCACTAGGAGTTACCACCAACCCCCCAACTAAAGCAGAAATCCAGAAAGCCCTGAAGGCGCTCAAAAACAACAAAGCAGCCGGACCGGACGGAATTCCACCAGAGGCACTCAAGACAGACATTTCCATCACAGCAACCATGCTGCTGCCTTTACTGCAAAAAGACTGGACAGAAGGAAGAGTCCCAGCGGATTGGAAAAAAGGACAGCTGGTGAAACTCCCAAAGAAAGGAGATCTCGGATTATGCAAGAACTGGCGCGGCATCATGCTACTGTCAGTGCCAAGTAAAGTACTAACCCGCATCATCCTAGATCGACTGAAAGACGCTGTCGAAAAAAAGACTTCGTCCAGAACAAGCTGGCTTCAGGAAGGACAAGTCATGCACGGATCAGATCGCTACGCTCAGGATTATCCTGGAGCAGTCCCTGGAGTGGCAGTCAACGTTGTATCTGAACTTTATTGACTTCCGCCAGGCGTTTGACAGCGTTGACAGAGAGACCATTTGGAGACTCCTCCATCACTATGGAATCCCGCCAGCCTATGTCAACCTGATTCAGCAGTTTTACGAGGGCGCCACGTGCCAGGTGATCCACAATGGCAAGCTGACAGAGGAATTTGAGGTGACTACAGGGGTCCGTCAAGGATGCTTGCTGTCGCCGATGATCATCCTGCTCGTGGTGGACTGGGTCATGCGAGCGACAACTAGAACAGGCAGGACCGGAGTCCAGTGGACCCTGACACATACCTTGGACGACCTCAAATTTGCAGACGACTTGTGCCTGATGTCCCAATGCTACCAACACATGCAACAGAAGACAGACAACCTTGCCAGAGAAGCAGCGAAGACCGGACTTCAGGTCAACCTGGAAAAGACAGAGACCATGGCCGTGAACAAGAAGCAGCAGAAGCCTGTTACCATGGGAGACAAGGAAGTCAAAGAGGTGGACTCCTTTACTTACCTGGACAGCGTCGTATCAGCAACAGGCGGTTCTGACGAGGACATCAAAGCCAGAATCGGGAAAGCCAGATATGCCTTCAATACTCTGAGACTAGTCTGGAGATCAACATCCCTCTCTACCCACACTAAACTCCAGATATTTAACAGCAACGTCAAGTCTGTCCTCCTCTATGGCTCTGAGACCTGGAGAGTCACCAACACTCTGACCAACAAGCTCCAAGTTTTCATAAACAGATGCCTCCGTAACATCCTTAAGATCAGGTGGACAGAGAAAGTCAAGAACACTGACTTGTGGAAGCAGGCAAACCAAGATCCCATCGGACAGCAGATCGCAAGGCGGAAGTGGAGGTGGATCGGACACACCTTGCGGAAACCTCCACATGACATCACACGGCAGGCCTTGCAGTGGAATCCTCAGGGCAAAAGACGAGTTGGTCGCCCCAAGACCACCTGGAGGTGATCCTGCAAAGAAGAGATGAGGAACTGCAACTTGTCATGGGGAGAGCTGAAGAAGGTTGCCCAGAACCGAGTACGCTGGAGGACTGTTGCCGAGGCCCTATGCTCCACAAGGAACTCAAGGGAATAAGTCAAAAGTAAGTCAAAGTCCCACCTCTGTCTCTGCCTGCCTCTCCTTCTCCCACCTGGTACGGTACCTTGCAGGATGGTCTTGGCCAGCCCACTGCCTCTTGACACGAGACCGTACCACTTCAGCTTTCTGCTTTTCACGATTGAGAGCAGGTCTTCGTACTGTCCAAATGCTCTCCTGATCCTGTTGCTGACTTCCTCATTCGTGACATGGTCTTTATAGGAGATGTTCAGAATCTTGCGGTAGCATCTCATTTCCAGGGCTTGTATCCGTCTCTGTAGTTCAGATGTGTGTCCAGGACTCGCATGCATACAAGAATACGGAGATGGCCAGCGTGCGCATGAGCCTGATCTTCGACGCGAGAGTGATATTTCTGTCACGCCATATTGGCTTGAACTTTGCCAATGCTGCTGTTTGTGCTATCCTGGACAGTATCTCTGGCTAGGACCCTTCATCAGTCACAATTGATCCCAGGTATTTGAAGTTGTTCACAGCTTCCAGTTTTTGGCCCTTCGTCCGCCTTAACCCTCTTGAATCTTCGTCCTCTCTCCATACTCCTCTCACTCCCTTCCCGCCCTCCTCTTCTCCTTATCTTCGCACTCCTCTGCCTCGTCCGTGTACATGTATTTCCCCTTCTCCTCCTTCTCATAGTTTTCCTCACACCCCTATTCCACGCAAACCCGAATCAAAAACACACTATACATGAACAATACAAACAGGAGTCCAGAACTAACACATGTATGTAGTTCGTCCTGATTTGTTGCTGTACAGAAGTTGGCTGCCCACCATGCACATTAACGTGAACCAACAGGCAGCCAAGATTTTTTCCAAATGCAACAAATCAAATGGAGCTCTAGGGAAGACTACTTGAAAAGCGTGAGCTGCGACAAGATGCA